>JAVQJL010051118.1:0-12736 GCA_036024295.1 Nannoperca obscura
GCAGCGCCCAATCACCGTGCCCGGAGGACTGCTCATTACCCAAAACCGCATCACCTGGAGTGAACACAGGAGGGGGGGGGGAGGGGGAGAAAAGGTACACACAGCCCTGGCACGTAACAATCACGGTGTGCAGAACCATTTGCTAATTTTGCTCACTTAATTATGGTTAAGTCTGCCTAGATGAGGAAGTCTGTTGTATTGAATTAATTCTCTGTAAGATAATGTAAATTGCACTGGCGAAACAGCGACATATGTTTAGGCACACATTTATGAAATTTGGTGTGTCTAAACAGTTTTGTCTGTTTAGACATGATAAGGGTTTTTCTTCTTTCTCGCACTGTTGCTGCTTGAGCCAATCATCATACAATCATGCAGTGTTTGGTAGCAAACCCTTGGTGACTTGATTTCCACTCATAAATTTGGACAAAAATACTTTCAAGACTCACAGATGTTAGAGCACCGAGCCACAAACACAACAATACAAATCTGCGTGGCAGGAGCTGTGAAGTGTGTGTAGTGAGAGCAACAACAAAACTAAAATTCATTTGTCAGAAAGATTAGCTCCCTGTTGACCATCTGCTACCATCATTTTACATAATCTTTATCTGCAGTTGTTTGTTACTTCATTTCAAATGTAAATATACCAATTTTATACAAATGAAATATTATTAGACCAGAGAGTATTTGAAAATTGGCCTATACCTGTGAACAAATTAATATGAATATTTTGCTGAATTATTAATCTAAATTTGTTCAAATTCCACCCTTGAAGTTGACATTGAAGTGGTTATTTCTGATACAGAATAACTGAGATGTCTGTGGATAATTTTCAGCTCTCATACAAATGCCAGAGATCATAGTTGGTCTGAAAAGGTAAACCATGCCTTTGTAACTGTTTCTGTTATCTGTTTTGAAGGAAAGTGTGCCATATGAACTAAAAGATTTTCCTGCATTTCTCTGCCACACTGTATCCTATATTTAGCATATAATCTTCTGCAGTCAAAAAATTATGAGTTTCTGTGTCTGTCTGTGTTGTACAGTGTATGTGTATGCGTGTGTGTGAGTGTGTGCACCAACATTGGTGTTATCTTCCCCATAGAGGTAGATAGTAGGTGAACAGTCTGTTTGGTTCTCCAATTTCTCTGACTGACAGACATCCTCTTGTACCTCAAGATAGCCAAAGCAAAAACCCCTTGGCATGTTAAGCCAAAGGAAGAAAATGAATAAATCATGAATAAGCAAACATCTGCACATCACTGACATCTTTTTCTCAATATATTTATGCACAAAAGGTGTTGAACATCAATACAAAACATGATTTACTGGTAGCCGTCTGGGAGTGACCCTGTGAGGTGGTCACGAGGAATATGTTCAGATCCTAATAATAGATCAGAGACAAGTGCATCGTTTCAACAGTAAACAAGAGAGGAAGTTTCAACGGTTTATGTTTCTCTGGACTCCTCTGACTATTACTCAGCTCTCACATAGAGAAATAAGCAGAGGCTCTTTGACAAGATAGCCTCCGGGAAATGATGTGTGACTGTCTTCCTGCCAGATAGTACATAGAGAGATTATTCCAAAGTAGCCAAACTCACTCACTTACTTTCAGAGCCAAATTTTTTCAGTACTCTAGACACCTGCTAAGATGTTCTCATCACTCTGAACCACAAAAACGCTCTCACTTTCTCTATATCTAATTATTTTCCCTCTTTATTTGTATCATTCTCATAATTCAGTGCTACATCCTATATATTAAAAGCACCAGTGTTACAAGAATACTGAATCTGAGCTTGCATTGGTTTGAATTTCAATCAGACAAGATTTTCTAAATAAAAACACCAGCATTCACCAGTGCTGTTTCCTTTGATCACAGAATAAATTTCTAGAATCAATTTTACTTTACATTGCAAAGTGCATTTACATGTACCATGCAGAAGTGTATAAAACATTTACAGGCACAATCTGTTTTTGCCACCGAGAGTATCTGTCACTTTTACGAACTTGGCACATTTCCTTCTCTGGACTCTTTTCATCCTGACCGCATGACACCTTACACTTAATCAAAGTCTTGACTCGGTTTCAACACTGCCCACGACAGATAAATTTACTCATATCCGGGGTAATTCGCGAGGTCCGCAGTGGGTTGTGAATTCCTGTGAATGTCACTTTAGGAATCGACTGGTCCACATCTTTTATAGAGGACTGTGGTGACTGTAAACTATCTCAGTGTGGAGAGAACTGCGTGGGAACAAGATGGACAGGACGGCTCTCGGGAGTCATGTTGGATGCCCTGAGCACTCTCTGACACTGTCTCTCCTCAGGTTTGATCAGGCTCAGCCAAGATATGTTATTAATACCATGGTTGTGTTTGACAGTGATATTGGATGTAACTGAACAGCTGAGAAAAACCCACACAACCTTGAAGGTGGATATTAAAGTAAAATGATGAGTGGTTGTATTCAAATAGCTTATAAAGTGGTCTTGGTCTGTTGACTGGAAAATGTTATGTTTTAATTTTAACACTAGCTTAAATACACTTCAGGCCTCAAGGAAAAAATATTTTTGATAGTATATTTATCTATTTTTAAACAGCATAAGCATACAATTTTTTCAGTATTTTCAACTGGTACATTTAGAAGTAAAAGTAATGGCAATGCATGTAAACCAGATACATATGCAGTCAGGTATAACTTGATATACACTGTGATGCAGAGAATGTTGAAAAGGTTATTTTTTTCATTGTGACATGTTATTTTAACTCCACTGGCAGTCGTTCAGCCATTTAATATCCCCATGCGCCAGTTGCTATTAATCTGAAGGAATCCTAAATTTACTTCTTATGATCTTTCATTCTGCGTAAATGCCAAAGCCAAAAAAGAGATCCTAAAATCTATCCTTCGATACAAATAAAATGATTTGCCGCTCCAAATGTAAGACATCAATGATTCAGTCATATCTGAGTATTATATATTTTGTTCATTTTGCAGGCTCCTTTGATAGAACCACTGCCTGCATCAGTTGGAGAGCTAATTACCACTGTAACATGCACTTGTATGAGCATAACCCCCCGGGAACCCCTTGCATATCCCTTTCTACTGTATCCAATACACAGAGAATCCTCCCATGTGTTAACTGACTGGGGAACAAGCAGCACACCAAAGACAAAGTCATTTACATATCCCACATCTCCTGTTTACATGGCTATCATGTATCATCAAAGACAACATTATGGATTATTGAATGGGAGAGTGATATTAATCAAGCACAGATCCAACAGGAAATAGAGAAATCAGAAGCCAGAGGCGAGCATCTTCTTGTCTGAGTGGTAAAGGCCCATGTCTTGGATAAATGTCTTGGGTAAATTTTGCATGCAGATAAAATGTAGGAGTAAGCAGAAAAGGCAACAGGGAGGCAGCAAGGTTTGCAGAAAGCAGGTTTCTTAGACTCAGCATTTTGGCTTTGCCTGATGTGCTGGATTATACAGTGCATTGGTGTTTTTGAGGGACACAGTGTATTTGCAAGAGGCAATGTTAGTTTTCATTTTATGGAACAGGGCATTGATCACATCGACACTAAAAAAGAAAAAAAAAGCATAGAGTGTGCTAGACAAGCAGCAGTATAGACATGCTCCATAAGGATGGCTTTGAACATCATTGCTGCTATGCCTGAAGCTCCATGACGTATATCATGGAGAAAATGGAGAACAAAATAGTTACAGTGGTTTACAGTAGGTGCAGTGGTGATACGAGCTAAAATGCTAATATAGCCCAGTCTCAATGAAAACATTAAATAGACTGTGATAAAATACCGAGCACAAGGGTCCTCTCACTGTAGAGATCCACCCTTCCTAAGGTCTTAAGGTTTGTGGTGGCCTCCACACTAAATCTGCTGTGGAGGAAAAGCATTGCTCCACTGGCCTCTGTGGGTAAAAAGGTTCAACTGTTCCACCCAACATCACATATCAAACTTACTACAAATAAAGGAAATGTTTTCATTTGGAGCATTTGAAAATACATTGTAATTAACAGATGGAAAGAAACAATCATGCACAGCAGAGCAGGTACACAATTATTTTCATGCTTTGTCTCACTCTACATATCACTGATGTAAACAGCAAAGACACACAGAGGCACACACACATACAGGGACACAGCACACATCACCAGCAACAGCTCTCCTGACACCCACCAAGTGTGCTGTGTTGTTCACATGCTGTCCCCAGAGTGAGAAGGTAGTGAATAAAGAGAACAAAGACAAAACATTGTTCAGATATAGGAGAACTGCATTGCACAGTACAAAATGTGTCCAGAAACAATGCCATGTTTGTGTCTTTAAGGTCTAATGCATGAAAAAGACAATGATGTGATGTGCTTTTCATACCCATACAGCAAGGTGCCATGTTTTTGTCAACATCGTCACACCAAGGTCAGTAATATATAGCACGGACCATTTGCAAGCTTTACACATGAACTCACTGAGAGCCTATGCTGCTTCTGAGCCACAACATAATGGCCTTAACAGTACAAGTGCTTTAGCTTTTATTTAAGGCAACATATTAATTACAGTATGTGTCCTTAGCAAGTGACTTTGGCACCATGCTGTGCAAAGGTTCAGTTATTTTCCCTTTATATGTTGTAATTACACAACATTTAAGTAATACATAGCATTGGGACTGCGGAGGCATGGCCTCAGGTAGGTTTAACATTTTAAGTGAAAAAACATTTAAAACCTTTTGCAACCAAGGCTGGAAGCAGAAAGGTTAAATCAGTTAAGATAAAGGGTACGACAGACCATGCAGTTTACAGTTATATATTAGCATAATAGAGACTTATACACTGTAAGGTATTGTCATAGACCAGGGGTCGGCAACCTTTAACACCCAAAGAGCCATTTGGACCCGGTTTCCACGGAGAAGAGAACACTGGGAGCCGCAAATACTTTTTGACATCTAAAATGAAGATAACACTGTATATATTGTTTGTTTTTGTTTTTTTACCTTTACGCTTTGTATAAACAACTATAGTGTGTTGCTTATGAAATCCACAAAGTGCTACAGAGAAAGTAATTTTATTTATGTAATGAACACATTTTGAAGAAAAAAAACACGCCGAGTTGAAGGTCTCTTTCAAATGAATTAAAAAGCTGAACTTAAATTATCCATGTAGCAAACAAAAAATGCTGTGAGCCGTCATCCTTATATCGCCGTTGGGCTTTCGGAGCGTGTAGCGGAGCCTTGACCTGGTTAATGGGACTTCTGCTCCTGGACCTCTGCGCACAGCGTCTACGAAGTCACTTTCATCTTTACGCAGGACCGCAAGCTGTCGTCGGCGTGAGCGTTGTTTGTTTTTAACATAGTTCATGGTGGAGAATAGCTGCTCACATACGTATGTATATAGTAGGCTATACACTTCAATTAAATACTTATAATTTATTTTCCCAAGCCATGCGGAGCCGCAATATAAGGATGAAAGAGCCGCATGCGGCTCCAGAGCCGCGGGTTGCCGACCCCTGGTCTAGATTATGCCTGTGAGATTTCACCTGACCGTCCTGAGCATCTGTCATACGCTCCAGTGAGATGAATACTCTGTGATTACCAGCACTACTCCCCCAATCAGTGGACAGCAGCTCACATGTATCAGCCAGGCGTGACTAGTCCCCTGTAAACTGTGTTAATCAGTGTTATGAAATAGCAGCAATATCATTTTATATTCCTAGAAATGGAATGTTGGCAAATGAACATCTTGATGTCTATAGTGCTGAAATGATTAGTTGATTGATTGACCAATCTATAATCAACTAATTGTTAATGGTTTTATATCCTTATATGGCTTCAGACTTTCTGCTTTCCACCTGTTCTTTGGACAAAAGAGTTTGAAAATGTTTTGTTTGAAGTTTTCCACAATTTCCTGTGATCACAATTTTTGACTTATGCTCTTCATGGACAGTATAATCAACAGATTAATAAATAAGAAATAGAATCATCAACCAGTTATAGTCACAGCCCTAGCACTGGTATTTCATTGATACTGGATAATACCAGTACCAGCTTAGGCGAAAGTAAAAGTAAAATTGGTGCATCCACAGTCGTTACAGTTTGTAAGTCCACTGCCTATAAATGCAGGTCTGCCTGTGTGTGGGAGTTCAGAACATGATTAATTTCTGTTCAGCACATTGTGCAATTTGTGTGTGTGTTGTGAAATGCTTTATTTTCAAATATTTTGGTGATTTATCAAAACAAGAAGGAAAAGAAAAGGGAATTTTCTCTGCTCTTATTCAGTCAAATCATCACACTAGGGTTGTTCTCTATCCATTTCAGTTCATCTGAAACTGTATCTCAGATCTTCACGTTTTTCATATTTATTGTAATGTGACTCACAGTGCCAACTTATAAATCCACGCAATTCCTCTTTGATATGGAAATAACATTTTGAAGTTTGGACTGAATGAAACCTACTGTTATTCTGTGAAGACAGTAGATGTTGCTGTGGCACTGGACCCTGAATAATGACAAATAAACATTAGAAAGCCTCTCTTTCAGTCTCCCCTGACTTTCATAGTCAAGTTTCTAAACCCATAGAAGAAGAATGCTGCAATTTGGCATCAGGAAACACTTACCCATGTCATGAATTAAAGTGGCAAAGCTGCTAGTCAATTTCTTGAATCCTGTACTTGTGTTTCTTCCCACACAAACAGGTCATTGAGTTCAGCCAAGGTGTAGATATCAGACATTTACACCGGCTCGCTGTTTTTCTTCCAGACCAGTTAAGCTCCTCTTTCATCATTCAGCTGCACAATTTGGTTTCCTGCAGAAATGTTGATGGTGACCTCATGCTCAGTTCACCTGTGCCCCAGTTGGCATTGTATTCCCCAACTTTCCAGTGCTGTGCCTCACGTAGCCAACTGGGGTGAGCTGCAGAGAAATTAGGTCCTGCATGGCAGTGGAAAAATGCACAGCACCTGTCACAGAGGCCTGAGGGGGACAGAGAGGACAGCACTATACCAGCAAGGCAGTGCTCATGCTCCCTCTATTTCTGTATCATCTATAGCCCCTTTACTTAGCCAGTAGGACTGCACAATGCATCGGGTTTTTAATCATTACTTTGATATGAAATTCTATTATCCACACATTATAAGGGTTGCAAAATCTAAACGGATTGTTTGCCATGCTTTGTTGGAACTGTGTGTCCATTCCCAGCTAGCAGTGTTTACAACTGATCCGCTGCCAAAAAGTGGTAAAAACCTACAGTATTAGTTTCTAGTATATAGTAATGCAATTATGACACCCCTCAAAGACATTAAAAGCAAGAAATATATTTTTACGTCTGGTAGAAATAATGAAAATACTTGTCTGGAGGTTTTGTCGCTGCTGCAGTATGATCAAATGGAGGTTACTGTAAATAAGACCCTAAAGGAGCTACAGCTACTAGAAAGCTAACAGCAATAGATAAATTATTTGTATAGGGCTCCATACTGTGGCAAGTTGGTCACATTCTGTGACTATTTTTAGTGACAGGGGGACTAGAATTCATAGTTAGGCATGCAAAGTGATTATGGCATACTCGTCTTAATTGTCATTCACTGGGAAATTTACAGATTTAATGTGCGTCTGCATGTGTGATCTCTAGACCACTGACTGACTGGCTGTCTACATGTGGTAGGCATATAGCAAAACAACAAGCTTTCTCCAAGTGGAGGTTCATGTGTTAAGAGCAGTGACTCAATACATGTACACACATGTAGTTACTTCAAAGATGTGTTTAGGTGTATAGCATTCTTTAAGAGCAGAGAGACAATCAGACCATCATGTCTAACGCATGAATTGCATTTAAATACCATTGGCAACATTGACCTCCCAGGAGCTTATCTGTATTTGGGTTCTTGCCAATTAGAAGCTGCTTCCAATTTAAAACTAGAACTCATTGCCCCTATCTACTGTCTCTGGTTACTGTACTGTTGTGTACTTTCTGTGTTTATAGATGAAGAAATACTGTGTTCACATGTTTTGGATACTTATTCAAGAATATTTTTAACATTTTATTTAACATTTATATAGAAGAATATAACATACATTATATTGTAACAAATATAAGAAGCAGGTGAAAGATGGTCAACTAATGCCAGCAAGATATGTTCCCACTTCTAGCACAGACAGGAAGTTAAAAGACAAAACATCACACTGGAGTTCTTCTTTGTTGCTGGGAAACATAAGGTGGATAGCAACTACCTTGTGTTTGGCCCACTTTCATAGTTTGAGAAGAAGGAGGGCGGTGTGTTTGTGTGTGAGTGAGTGGGTGGATGGATGGGGGAGCTGGGGTGCCGTGTCCTAATGGAGCTGGATTCGTACGTGACCAGGAATGCGATGAGGCAGATTCGGCTCCTCACCTGTCCTGTAGAGAGGGGTAATACACAGCCAGGCAAACACGCACATACATGCACGCAGTGTATCAAGGCAAGCTTGCTCTGAGTGCTGGCGGGAGAGTCTGATGAATTTCCATAGCAGCATGTGTGCCCACCTGTTAGTACAGCCCCTAGTTCCCTCTTCAATCACTACAACATTACTGAGGAGGTTAATAGTGTGTGTATGTGCGCCATATAGGGGTAATGTGATGTGTCTGTCTGCATTGCTGATTAAACCTCCATAAATTTGGAGATTTGTGTTCTTAAACATATGTTGCTTTTACCAGAAGCTCACATCCAGCTCTGTTAGGGTTGAGGCCTGTGTGATTAAGCTATGAACAAGGAGGGTCCAGTGTTCCTAAGTCTCTATGGCGCTGTGTACGACGATAATGCCTCTGAGCTACGCCCCACTTACTGCCACTCCTCTGGAACGCTACTTAAGCAGCCACCGTTTTACTCCATAACAGAAAGATTCTGAACACCAACAAAACAGGTCTTACTCCTGGTGGTATGCTTTTAAACGCAAGTAACTGAGTTGTATAAATTAATCTTCATGATGGCTGGTGTGGATGACCAACAGCTGTTGATTGTAGAATATGGTTGCTGACCAGCTCCTTTCCCTCGTGTGTTTTCTGTTTGGGGAGAACTCTTTTCTGCGTAAAAGGGGATACTGCAAGAGTTGTTTTTACGCAAAACTATGTAGGATAGAATCAGTGTTGTCTGTGATGCATGGAAACTGTATTGTGAAAGTGAACTAGACTGGCTAACACCAGCTTGTATAGCTCAGCAGCTAGTCAGACCAGGTGAGCAGAGTTGACATTGACCCCAATGACTCGTCTTCACCCTCCAGGCTCCTGCAGACAGATTCTAGAAAGCAGAGAAAACCTGTAGAAATAGGGCCATGAAATGGTGCATTCCTGCTCACTCGTCCAATGCACCATAAATCCTGCTCTTCTGCATCAAACCATAGATCATTCCACACTGTGCCAGCCTCCCTTGAGTTTTACTGAGCAACCCAACAGCACCAAGGGGAATGGGTAGATGGCAGTGATGTGGATAACAAAAAAAAAACCATTGGGTAGAAAAATAAAGAAGCGTGTCCTTTTCTTTCTCTGTGGTTGCTGAAACTGTTAGCTGGATGTCTCTAAGCATAAGTAACCAGCGCACACTCATTGGTCTCCTGCACTTCCTCTCTCTCGCTCAGTGGCTTTCACACTCTGTAGAAACGTGAGCCTGAATAAATTGTCACACGCTCACAGATTATCTTCCCAGGATGTTATTTTGTGCAGGGAGGATGTTTGAAATGCCAGTCACAGACACACTGCACCCTCCCCCATCCTCTCCCCTCTCTCCCACACAGTCTTTTATAATGTACCGTTGAGCAGCAGTGGAAGAGTGCAGTGTAGTATTGCAGAGCTCTGCAGGGCTTATTTTTTGTGTTTTTTGAAGTGTGTGTGAGCATGCCGGCACACATTGTGACAGTGTGGCGTAACGAGGCAACACATGAGCTGTTCACACAGGGAGACTTTATGGGGAGGCTAATATACAGCACAGCTATTCACACCATCCTGCTTGTTCCTCCAAACACTCCCCTCTGTCTTTCTCAATGAGCATCTTCCTCTTTATCTCCTTTCAGTCCCTTTCTAGTCCTTCTTCTCTAGCTCTGTCCCTTTCCCCTCATTCCCCTTTTTTTTTGAAAAAGCATCCAATGTCTCAAGCTAACAGGGAGAGATGAGCCATCTAAGGCAGAGAGGGAGGGAGATTGAGCTCAACCGAGGCATTGACAGAGTAGTGAGACTCAGCAGGGGTGTGAGCAGCTAAATATAGAGCGCCTCTTTGGAGTGGTGATGATATCACGGGCCAGAGGAATAGAGGGAGAGGCAAATGGGGGGAAAAAGAAGAACTGCAAGGCTCGAACTTTTGCAGGTTGATAGTTAATCATGGCCTGGCTCTTTCACTGTTTCACCTAAATCCATATACAAAGAGCTGTGCTTGAGATATTATGTAAGGAACAGCAAATGTGGCAGCACTCTTGACATTATTATGCAGGACCTAGGATTAGGGGGGATTCTATATGTAAAATAATAATCATGCTGACTTTTCTCTCACAGTACGCATCCTAAATGTAATATTGTTTTATTGCTTAAGTGCCGATATTCTTTGTAGAAATTGTGAAATTATGTAGAGCTTGCTCAGTCCTAGCTTGACTTGCACAGTAGGAAGAGATGGCATTTCACATGTATAGTGTGACAGTTCCAAACATAGTCACCTTACACTTCATATACGGGTGGCTACCTTTGTTGCACAGCGCTCGAGAGATAACTGGATACATGAAAGCATGTGTAACGAGTTGCAATGATAGGAAATGTGGAGGACAGCTCGGTGTACTGCAGCAAAGTCTATGTGCATGCACACACGTACGAGCTCCTGCTTTCTTTTTCTCTTCTAGATAACCGCTACTACAGAGAAGTCTATAACATCTGACTGTATTTACAGTTATGGTGTGTGTGTGTGTGTGTGTGTGTGTGTGTGTGTGTGTGTGTTATGGTGTGTTTTACAGTACTTTAGAAGTAGAGGACAAGTTTTGCTGGTAATCCTACACAGCCTTTTTATCAGCGGTATCTTTTGCCGGGTCAGGCCCAGCGAGGCTTTTATTGCAATGCGGCAGCTGCAGCACAAAGCCAGGGCCTATTCCTATTGATCGCTAAGCCTGATGGATTTTTAAGTACAGAAGGTTGGCTTGTCTGGTTGGAGCTGTCTTACATCATCTGCATTGACTCAACCTGTTCATGCTGATAAGCTGACTGCCTTTAGAGAATCCCAATAGTAAGTCTACCAGCAGCATGTGCCAGGGACAAAAAAAAACTCCTGGCAACCAAACGGTTAATTTTTAAAGGAGCTGTATGTTCAAGGTGGAAAGGATCTCCAAAGTAAATGACATCTGGTTAAGCTGAGCAACGCTGGACTGGACTGTGCTCTGAACCTTTTTGTGTTGATAAACATGACAGCTGTAAAAGTGTAAAGCTGGCCCTCTTTATGACATTTCCTTAAACTCAGGAGTGCCTGCCTCACAATGCTTTCCTTTCTGTTGTTTTCACCGTCTCTCTCTGTTGTTGTTCCTGTTTTTCAGTACACTATATTACTTGTTGCTCTTCACCTAGCAACATCCTTTAGGGCAACAGTTGTATAAGCCATATAATGTTTAGAAAAACCGCGGTTGTCAAAAAAAAGAGTTGTGACTTGTTCAGAATGAATATGTTCTTGCCCTCATTATACTTGCTTGCTTACTTAAATGGATTTATCATTTTACTCCATTATGAAAATAGAAGATACTAGCCTATATGAAGTGTTTCTTTTTTTCAAACATTCTGTATTTGGCTTCGGGGAAGCATAAACCCCATATTATTGTGCATGGGCCATGCACATGTCCCTCATGTGATCTGATGTAGTGTGGCTTTCTTGTGTAGGTTGCTAGGCAACATGCTGTAAAATTCTCAGTCATAATCTTTGATTTTAGCTCAGAGACGGAGATGAGCGAGTGGAGGAGGAAGCAAGAATGAGCAAGTGTTTTCAGAGTGCATGGCGAAGCCCTCCGAAAAACACATTCCGTTCCTTAACAGGCTACAGTCCTCTCACTGTGGTCGCAGTGAATTAATTGCTTTTAAAATGTTTTATTTCATTTATTTCTCTGCTTAAAAACACAAAACAACAGTTTTATAGTGATCTTCTTGGAACTATTCTGCTTTTTTAAGGTTACATGGGGATCGTACAGTGGAGTCAAACAGTGTTGAACTTGACTGTCTAGCAGCTGCTTCTGTCAACAGCAAGAAAATGGATTGTTTATTTTTGTGTAATCAGGAGTAGGATTTTGTATTAGAAGCAGGTAGAATGGTTTCAGTTGGGTTGTTGTGACCTCCACCTCTGTGTGTAATTGCTTCAGAAATTAAGGGGCTAAAGGAAGAATAAAACACATTAATACTGCACCTTGCTCTTTAATTAAAATGTGTTTTTGCCTGTGGTCGGTAGGGACATGAAGGCGATTCTTTTCCAGGGAATGGGAATTTTACTTGTGTAGCTCAACAGATAGAGCATGACGGTGCCACGATTAGTCGAATAGTCACGATTACGTCGACGATTAAAATCATCGACAACTATTTTAGTAGTCGACGTCGTCGTTTATTTTTATTTTTTTTTACTTTGTTTGTCTCTCAAACCTGCCGCTGTACCTTCCGCTGCCTTGTCTGTCTTTCTGTCTTTGACGCACATGCGCAGTAATCGGGGTCAGCCGTGATGTCACCAGAAAAGTTATGCCCAGTATCAACAGTATCATGGCTAGCCG
>JAVQJL010051120.1:0-53280 GCA_036024295.1 Nannoperca obscura
ACACACTGTATGTTTCTCTTCCCAGGCACATGCAGGTAGGCTCACTTCCTCCCCAGGCTCCAGCTCCTCCAGTGGGCTACGTGTCGAGCACAATGGTTTCAGACCTGGAGACTGACCTGCCTGACGAGGATGAGGAGGAGGAGGAGGACGAGGAGGAGGATGAAGGTTATGGAGCCAGGCATCCCCGCGGTATTGAGCACACACCGGGGTCTAGCATGGACAACCTGGACAGCTCTGTAACAGGTAAGATAGTGTGTTTCTAAATTGTGGCTACTAGGATGTTTCTTTTTGATGTACGTGTAATTTATTTCCAAATGTTCTAATGAGGAAGATTCTGGAAAACCTACCAGTACTTGTGTAATGCATATGCATATTTTTTTACAATTAAATAGTGTTATTTTTTCATATATTTATTTTTAATATTTAAAATACTGGTTAATCAATGTTGCACATTTTTGCACAAATCAAATACATTCAAATTACTCTGAATGGGAAAATGTTCAATTCCCATTGTTGTTAAATCTGGATTGCTCTTCATGACATGTTCTTTGTCTGCTATGCATATATTTTTACAGGAACATGCTTACTGAGTGTCCCTCAATCAAGTTTTTTAAGCACTTTTGGCAGACTCTGGGGAATTATAATTATCATTTCCAAAAAAAGAGATAAGAAAGTCCATGAATTTTAAACAGGATAGTGAGAGGGAAATTAAGATGAGGGAGAGGCATGGCAAGCAGCGGGAGAGTGGCTGATTTAACTTGCACACAGCACTTGAGCCAGCGCCACCTATATCTTCCCGAGGAGATTTGAAATAAATGTCATATTCCATTCCAGACTAGAGAGACCATTTCCATTTTTACAACTCACTGAAAACTTTTACAGCCGTCTGTCAGGGGGGCGTATGAAGGGCATGACATTGCAGCGGCAGAGGTGGGTTCTGCACTGCTGCTCTCATACTGACCAGCTACAATATCCATCTGTAAACTAGAGGCTAAAACTGGAGGGATATTTATGAAAAATGTGTGGCATTTTGACTATAATGCACTACAGGGACAAATTATGATACAAAACGCTGTGATGTATTGCAGCCCTTTGACACTGTGTCTCTGTCAAGTCTTCCAATAAAGTCTATGAATACTAAAAATATTGGAAAATCTACGGGTGGAAAGAAACAGTGAACGAGCAGAAAATACACTGTATGAAAGTAGAGGAGCTGAGCCGGTTGAGAGAAGGAGCATGAGAATAAGAGGGTTGACAGCACTGCTTGTTGGTCTATCCTGTCAGTGGCAGCCCTAAGGAGTAGTTTTCCATGGGATGATGGAACAGTGGTTTTGGTAATGCTGACACATGCTACTGCTGATGTATTTAGAGGAATATAAAGCAGCAACTGGGCCGTAATCTACTGCATCTCTCCGCCACTGTATTACTCTGAAGACAGCACTATTTTCTTCTTATCTCTCTGCAAGTCTGCCTCGCACCCCATCGTTTGACAAGACAGACACGGTCCCAGCTCTAGGGTTAGCGGGAGGAAGAAAGGGAGGATAGGGGAAAACCGCTGAGATTTATTGTGGCCACCATTTGGAGGCTATACAAATAGGGGAGGGGAGGAATGAGATTCCTGTCGATCCTCGCCTGATACATTTGTCATTGTTTTAATAATATGGAAATAGGTCTGTTTTCATAATGTTACACCAAAGGCCAGTAAATCAAACATTTTCACTGATGCCCCAGAAAAACAGCAAGCCTTCTCCTCTGGGACCATTTTTCATCAGCAGATTGTGTGCAGGCTTTCCAATACATTATTCTATTCTCTGAGATAATACAACACATTTTTTTGCAGATACATGTAAATCCTGATGTTGTGGTGGGTATTGCAGAGCCATGTCCAAGCCAGAAAGATGAAGTGAACTGTGAATTGTGTTTAGGCGTTATAGGTCACGTAAAGCTGAGATGTGGTAGCAGGGAGGTTGTTATGCCTACAATGAGCTGAAAGCTGGGCTGTTCTAGGCGATTACTCTCCCATAAAGCCTTGCCAGGTTTGTGAGGAGCAGGGTCACGTCTCCTGGCGGCAGGTAGAGACGCCTGCTCGTCAGGGGGAATGATTTTCCCGCTTAACGACATGCAGATTAGGGTTTCCGTCTGTATAAATCAGTTTTAGTGGCAGGAGGGACCTGGGCTGGGTTTTACTGCCCCCCAACCATCTCCCCGTTTACTGGCCTTGCTCTATCAGTGCGTGGAGCACCGGAGGTGTCAGCCACTGGTTTTTAGAGTACATGGCTTGGCCCATTGCTCTGGTTCAAGACATGATAAAATGACAGACTCACACTGCAAACCTTGTTCTGGGGCTACAGAGAAGTAGAGGGAAAAAACTAGATTGAATTTTTTTATCAAATTATATGACAATGATCAGTTTGATTGGACTGCTATTTCTGAGAATAGAAGTGCTCCAGAGGTTCAGCAGTAGAAAGTGGCAGGTAGTGCAACTGAAAAGTCATTCTGTGATGTGATTTGCTGAGGCAGTGTTCCTTCGCTGAGCCGGAGGAGTTGGAAGCTTCAGTGCTTTGGCGGGCACTGCCTATACTTCAATATCTGCTCTATTCTTTGTGGGAGGATTGGACCCAGTGGAATTGCTGTCTTTCATTCTTACAGAAAAACTCTTCGAAAAGAATTTCAAAGAAAATAGCTAGGAAATATGAAGGGCTCGAAGTAGTTACTGCCCTGAATTTCAGTAAGCGCTGTAAAAATAGATAGTGTAAGGGTTTCTCTACCTTATGCAAGCCTATATTTTATAGAAGTTTCCATTAATCTGAGAGAGTTTTACTGCAATAGGAGTGAAAAGCTGTTGCAACTTTAGCTGTTGAAGGTGCAATTCCCAGATGTCACATCCAGTGATTGACTAACCACTTCGTTGAAACATATGGTTAAAGATGAAGTGACTCACAGATGGGGAAGTTGGAAAACTCTTTGAGGAGGTTAATAAACCACCATCATATTACCAAGTTTTATGTCATTTTAAATCTGTCATATTGCACTGCAAAGAGAAGCACCATCTGAGAGACCAAACTCTTATTACTGCAGCTAATATATGCGTGAGCTGTGCTCTCTGAACTCTGCCAACCATCCTGGAAAGGATTATGCTACCTTTTGTATCATACTGACCTTTTAATAAATCCTGCTGCTGACTTTTTGTTCCCATCGCACCCTCCACAACCTTTACCCTCACACCTCCCAAGTTCTCTGTTACACCAGTCTGTTCAATCACATCACTCGTGTTCTGTGTGAGGGAGAGCTAGAAGGAGTGTGTGAGCAGTGCACTTGGGTTTGTGCCACTTGAGCAAAGTCTGCCAAACCAGTCCCACTGAAAGCTGTCGCATTAGCCGACAGTTCTCTGTGTTTTTGCTTGCCAAAGTGCCATATTTTTATTGGCAGACTGATACTTATATATTTAAAGTGCTGGCCTAGCTTTTTATGTGAAGGATGAAAAATAAACGCAAGAAGAAATACTTACAGTAGCACAGATATATAGGCCAAATTTATGTTTGAGTGTTTGTAGCATTTAAAGTAGGGTATTGATTTAATCTCCCACATATTAATCATTTTTAAATTAACATATGAGTAGAGGTGTCCAACAGTACAGTAGCTATCAGTGAGATACCTTGATTTTCTGTCATTTCTTAAAATTCTAGCAACTTCTAGACTGTGGTGGCTGTGCATTTTTAAACAGGAATAAAAACACTGTGTGCGCATACCACCAGGTGTTTGACTCAGTGCGTTGTTTTGCGAGATGATTCATCTGTGTCACCTGAGGCAGTTATGTAGCTAACTCTGCTCTGCACAGGTGCGCTCATTGTTCAAAAGAAGAGCAAAATCACTCCTGCTGTTTCACTATGTATATTCTGGTGTGTGTTTGTGTGCACCTGTGTGTGTGTGTGTGTGTGTGTGTGTGTGTGTGTGTATGCAATATATGTTGTGCAAGTGTTTGTACTAGATGAAACAGGACAGGCCAGAACAGAATTACTACACAAAAGCACTCACCTGCAAGAACAGAAATGCCCTGCAGCAAATATGAAATCATTTAAGTCTGGGACATTAATATTACCTCTTTTTTTTATAAGATCACTCAATACATTCATCCATCTAAATGTAAAATTACAGCACAGATGTCAGATCATATGTTCATAAAGGTTATAGCCACTGAGCTAAAAAGTACAAACGTGAAATGGTTTTATAGGAAGGAAGTATTACTTCACAAACGCGATCTAACACACCTCCCATAGGCCTACACATGTGCTCAAACCTGTGGTGTTCCACAGGGTCCATGGTGAATGGGTGGGGCTCAGCCTCGGAGGATGACCGTAATTTCTCCAGCCATAGGTCCAGTTTGGGCAGTTCGTCTGATGGCTCCATCTTTACACACTGCAGCTTTGCCCAGGCCCTGGTGGCTGCTGCAGACAAGGCAGGCTACCGCCTGGAGGGCACTAGCCTCAGCAAGAGAGGTTGGTGTGTGGAGACCAGCTACCCACTGCTGGACTGGAGCTTCTACCAGTGGCAGATGATTTGTTCCTTCCTGCTTTGATTCTTCCTCCTGTCATTCGTTGGCTGAGGTTTCCTCCCAGTGTGTTGGCTTGGGATTTCCTCTCTGCTTCTTGTGGATGCTGTGCCCGGATTGTGCATGGCACCTGTTGTACATGGCTGGACTGTGGATATCTCTCTGTCCTTAACTTTAACTCATCTGGCTTTGCAGAGTAATAATTGGGTGACATGTTCCACTTGCAACCTTTTACAGGCTTCTACCAGAGTGATTTCTCTTCTAATGAAAACCTTTACCTTTGTTTTCTAATAGGTTTATAGATCTTGACTGATAACCTATGCCTTTCTTAATAAGAGCCTCAGCTCTACGCTCTAACTGTTGGCTGCTTAATGTCTTTATTAACCAGCTGGCCTGTGCCCCTCTATCCCTCTTGCAGGTAAAGGCTTGTCCCACAGGCCCCGGCCCAGCAGTCCATTCTCAACAGATGGCAGCACAGTCGGCACACACAGCTTGGGCCACCAGAGGGCCACCAGGCCCACACGCAAACCCCGAAGCCAGGGCACAGCACCCCACCGGAGAGATGCTGGTGCAGACGGTGAGGCAGTGACTGAAAACACATATTAAATAGTTGATGTAGAAAGTTTCATAAAACATCTGTTGTTGTTGTCTAAACAAGGAGTTATATTAATACGTAATAATATCGGATGGAAATGTTTCTAGACATGATTAGAGTCTTCAGTTTTTTACAAGTAAACTACATTTTATAAGTAATGTGTGGTTTCAAGTGATTCATTCTGTGGGTTTCTTCTTTTCCACAGACCTACCTCCACCCCCTGAGCCTCCTCCCTGTCAGGGGCCGGGCCGTATCCAGGGGGCCCGCAGCGTAAGCAGCATGGTGCCCCCTACAGATAGAAAGGCTTCATCTCTGGAGCGCACGCCTATGTCAGGGGCCCTGCCCGGGACAGATGACACGAGGAGCTCCATCGACAGACAGACACGCACTTCTCTGGATCATCATCGCCAGGCTCAAGACAGGCTGGGCTCCATGGACCGAGCTGATGATGCGCGCAGGGGCCACAAAACAGGTACGGCTGACTAAAGTCTGTAGCCATGCTCATGTAAGTACACATGCTAACAACTGAAATCTCTGCATGTTTAGCATGCTATATCAACATGTCAGGATTAGCATGCTATCATGCTATTTTAGCATTAAGCTGAAAGTCAGCTGGGGCTGACAGTACTTTGGCCATTAGCTTTTGAAGTACTGTATGTTTTCCTGAACTAAAGTATTGGACAGCTTATTTGGATTCATTTTGTGGTCATCCATCCAATGGCTGTCGAGACAATTTAATCTGTAACTGACATCGCCATGGCTGGAACCATACTGCCAGCAGGGTTATAAAAAGTTCAAGGAAGCCAATACTTATCTTTTTAGGGTGGTGCGGCCCAGGCTTTACATGAGCACCTACCCTATATAAAAAAAAAAAAAAAAAAAAAGGTATAGGTATCACTTCTCAACCAAACACAATCCATACCATTATTTAGCTTACTTACAACTATTCATTCAGAAAATCAAACTCTTCTGCTTCACATTGTATGGAATGTAAGTGGAGGTTTTCCTGTTTATGACTGAAGTGTTTTAATAAAGAGATAATTCATTGCATTACAGCAACAAAACAACTAGGACACCGGACTTTAGCTGCTGATGTGGCTTGGCAGTGGGGGATTACTTGTGTTGAAGTTAGCTTTCATGCTGTGTGGAGACTGGGCTCCCATGAACAGATTGCACTGTCTGCCACTTGCTGTGCTTTCCAGAATGCCCCCCTCAGCCTCCCCAGTGCCCCTGTAACTGTTGCCAATATGGGCCTGCTTCACTCCAAGATAGGCAGGAGGCCCCGGCAACTGAAATGCACTATAATCGCTTCAGCTTTCTTTTCTCACACAAACAGCAGCCACTCTACTCCCCATCTGTGTGTGTCTCTGTTCATGTGTATGTGCATGCCTGCATGTGTGTTTTGTGACCATTAGAAATCTCCATGCTGTGCGCTCTGCCCTCTTTGTGCCAGGACTCTCTCAGACAGTTAATCTGAGACTGTGAGACAAAGACAGGTGCCGCAATCATCATCTTTACAAAAAAACCCATAGGTGAATTCCCATATGTGTCAGAGTGCTGACTGATTCACAGCAGATTCTACTGAGGTCGGGGCCGGCTCTATTACAGTCATTAGCAGAGCAGTGGGGAGCAGTTTGATGAGATTTCACGCTATGACGGAGACTACTGAGGGTCAATGTTGTGCTGCCCTGCAGCGGGGGGTGCCACGGCAGCCAGTGGTCCCTCTGTTATTGTATTTGCCCCCTCATAAGGCTGGTAGCTGCAAGGCCATGTGTGAGGCAGAGTCCTCTCTGTGGCACGCCCTGGCATCGCCCGTTGGCACCGCCACTCTGCAGATGTCAGGAGGAGGAGGGGTTTGCAAAGTGCTCTTTGTCTCCACACATCAGATGTTCGATGTGTTTCACTTCCACAATAAAAGTCACGTGTCTACTTTTCAAACCTTAAGTGTGCCTCTTTGTGTTTCCAGAGGACGGGTGCCTGCCATACAGTAAACCATCCTTCCCCTCCCCAGGTGGCCACAGCTCCTCTGGCACCGCCTCCTCCAAGGGCTCGACAGGGCCACGCAAGGCCGAGGGTCCACGGCAGCCACAACAGTGGACCGCCACAGAGCATGCTGAATTCCTGGGGACCAACGGACAGGGACAGTACTCGGGAGAGTTATGTGAGTAATCCAGTATTTTGATGTTTTACAGCAGTGTTTTACCATATACAGCACTGCATGCATACTGACAAAGTAGTCCAACAATTCATAAACATAAGACACCAATACTCTGGGAGGTCACTGCACCTGGCTGTCACTGACAAGCACACAACACCCCATAAAAACAACAAAAGATACAACATGTAAGTTTGTTGATGGGCATACATTTTAACTGTAGAGAGAGCCAGGCTAGCCAGTCTTTATTCCTTTAGATTATATTAGTTTACTAGTACCTTTGTTCAGCTGCATGTTTATCCTGTAACTTTGTCCCCTTAAAGAAAGCGAATAAGTGTATGTCCCAAAATGTTGAACTATTTCTTAAATTTCTCAATTTTGACACCTTTTTTGCCCTTTTATGTCCCTTCCTTCCCACAGAGTGATCTGCCTCGGATGTGAACTGGAGAAAACCCGGTCTGTCCTCGAGAGAACGGCGCCCTCACATTTGGGGCAAGGAACTTTTTCCTTACCTGTGTGTTCTCAGAGGGAAGCAGGGCAGCAGAGGGCACTACAGAAAAAAAGCAGTGTCACAGAACTGTAAATGTGATGTATAGACACAGACATACTGTACATCTCACTATGTTTTTGTCCTCAAGAAAATATTTTCCACCTCCTACCTTACTGTAATTTTCTTTTTGTTAGAAAAAACAAGTAAAAAAAAGTGAAAACAGCTATATGAGAACAATTTTTCTGGTAACTGCCCTTGGGGAAAAGGGATTTTGTTTCTGTAAATATATTCTTTAACATGTTGTTGCATTGCTATGCAAGCCTAATTGAGTTTGAGCTTTTTATTTCCATATACAGGAACAGTTGTTTTTATCTGGTTATTTGTATTATATGTGAATTGAGTGGCTGTTGTGCCATAAAATAGTTGTTTTATAATCCATTGTTTGTTAATAGTTACCATTAATTATTATCATTATTGTTAATTATTGTTTTTGCACTGCAATTTTTGGTGATAAGCACAAAAACATAGCTCCTGCTGACATGAAGAACCGGAAGAATATGTGAAGAGGAGTTTCTGTACTGTAAAGTAAAGAGAAGAAAATTATATACAAATGTACAGAGAGATATTAAAGAGTAAGGTTTTGCTCGCAGACAGCAACAAACAAGGCACCCGTTCCCATAGTTGAGACTAACTGAGTGACAGACAAACAAGGTTCCTGGGGGTCTGAAGGGCAGATATGAGGCTGGAAGAATCGTTCGCAGAAGATACTGTTTTACTGTAGGTGACCGAGTTGATTATGTAATTGCCAATTAATTGTCCTAAAACAATAGTTTGATACAATTTAGTGCTCAATGTTTCGGGCAACTCCAGTTTATTTAATTTGTTTTATTATTTTTATACAATGGTCTCCCATCATTTCAAGTTTAGTTTTTATGATTTACTGCCTAAATAATTTCACTACACTGAGTTTACACTCCTCGTTCAGTACAACAGCACATTAACCATAAAACAGTCAAAAGGGAGGAGTGTGTGAAATCTGTCCACATGCTGTAGTCCAGTCATAGCACTTACAGAGGCAGATTTATGATTCTTCTAAAGCCTTAATAGGTAAGCAGACATCACAAAGGAGTATTTCTTGTGATTAGTAGCAATGATACTCCCAAACCTACCTTAAATATCAGTGGAGCAACATCATTTGTTTACATCTTTAATGTCTTTAGTTCCATCCATTTTAATATGGTTTGCTTTTTAGAGCACTTACTGTTTTACTGTTTGTTATATTATCAGTCTCATCCTAGAAAACAACACATAGACCTGTTCGGTGCAGCTAAGTGCTGCTAAAGTTAGGTCACCTATTAAAGCAGTTGTTGCTCTAAAGGTTGGTGCCTCCGTTACCAATACACTATGATCAGCACAGTCTTGCGTCAATAACTTTGAGAAGAAATGGTGTGTGTGTGATTTACAATGTAGCTTAAGTTATAATGGAGAAAAGCCTTGTATATGAACTAGCAGGTCCCACTGCCTCCATGTCTACAGCCACAGTGTGGAGCAGAACACTTTCTATCTGCCTGACCGCCACAAAACACACACTTATCATCTGCAGCTTTCGACTTCTCAGCCTCTGAATCTCAATTTTTGTCTTTCCAGACAATGTTTTTACTGGTTGTCCTATTTTTTTTTTTTTATGAAAAGCTTGTTCCTTTGTATGCCTTTTATGGACTCCAAAACGCTGCTTACAACAATGTTTTCAATATTAATGTTCAGGATTTTTGTGGTTCAATGACTGTTTGTTTTGTCTTTTTTTGTATCGCTAATGTTGATATAAAGGGGGATGGAAACTAAAGGCCGTCAGATGCTGTTGTACTGTTGTCGTCATGCCATCGTCATTTTATATCATCCACCCAGTGGCCAGTTCTGGAAATGAGGTGCAAAGAGTATCTCAGGTTATTTTACATTCTGGTGGTGTTTATGTATGTGTATATATGTGTATATATCCATATGCATCTCCACTTGATTATGCCATTCCATTTTCATTGACAAAAACATCCCTCTCATGTCCAATTCTGTCATCCCCTCTTTTCTTTTCTGCTGTGGATTTTGATTCTGAGTATAATGTGCTGGTTCATCCACCTTAAGACAAGATGTCAGTAAAAGAACATACCAAATTAAGATTGATATTTCTAATGCGTTTTAGTGTCTCTTTAATACTCATTGTTTTCTTTTCAATCACAGTGTCGTTTTGTATTTATTAAAATGATAATAAAAGTATATTGTGAAATATGCATAAAGATTCGTGGAATATAAAACGTGTTTTTTGTTCCTTGTAAAGTTTGCTGTCAGAGCCGAGCAGCGAGGCCATAAGGAAATGACAGGCACACTGTGCTCACAGCGTGGTGAAATGCCGGGTCAGTAGTCGTCTGAGTCACTCTTCGTCCTGCATGTTCACCGCACTGCTCCTCTCATGTCAAAACTAAAGAAACTTAAAACCTTTTTGAACACAAGGAGCAGAAACGCTCACAATTTGCTCGTCAAGACAATAGAGAAAAGGTCTTTTTGGAAGGATGAAAGTACTTTGGCTTTCCCTCTCTTTTGTTCATTTTCTCAATATTGTTGATTCTTTGTAGCCTATCTGTGTGTTGCCTTTTTACTATAAAAGAGGATTAAAAATGACAAAAAGAGAAAGTTGTTGGGTGAAGTCTTTCTGTACAGTATGGGCTGAGGTGACACCTCGATCCAATGCCATTTCTACAGTACAGTACAGTCTGCATTTTTCCTTTCTTTTTCCATAAACCACCTTCTGTATTCACTTGCATGTCCTTGTCCAAGAAGAGAGTGGATCAAGAAAATAAACTTTTACAGTCGCATTCCCATGTCCTGTAAGATAAATCCATGTTCTTTTATTTCCTTGTACCTGGATCAATATCAAATAAAATATTTTTGAAAAATGAAAATGCCTAAAGTTTGTCTTTGATAGAAAGACTGCTGTACAGGGTATTGATAGACCCAAATTGGGTGTAAAAAAAAAGAAATAATGCAAGAAAATACATAGTTTCTTAGCTGTAATATTTCAATTTTTGTAAGTTTGCCGGTTTCTCCAAAACATACCCCCTCTGATATCATGTTAGTGTTTGACTCAGCAACATAGTTATTTTGTGCTGCGTGTGTGTGTGAGTGTGTGTGCGTGTGCACATGCACTATAGATGTGTGAGTTTGTTAAAGAGCTCCTGACTCAGCTGGGCTTTTTATGTCAAACCAATCCCTACCTTGATCCTTCTAGAGGAGCAGCTTCAAACACAAATCCAAATCTCACGGAGACAGGCAGCTTGCTTTCAAGCTCTCTTACATGAAGCCCACAGTAAAATAACTGAATATATCAACCTAGGAAGGGCTTCTGTATCCGCATTATGTGCAAATATAAATAAACAAGAAAAGAGCCTGCTCTTTATCTCTTCATCAAACTGTTTCCATATTATTATGGAACCAGTGTCTTCATTCTCCATATGTATGGGGACCAACCCCATGCAGTTGACAGCACCTGTGGTGACCACACATTAGCAATACGTGGTGATAAAATGACCACACTTTAGGCCGCTGTGATCCCTTGATTTCAAAGCAAGCAGGGACACGTTTGCCGTTGCTGTGTAATTGAATTGCCTGTTGAGCAGTGTACTGTGTGCATCAGTGTTTACCACTCAACATGTAAGAAAAAGACAAACCGCTCTCTGGAACAAACCGCTAGAAGCTCTGTGGTCGTCTGTGGGGTGGACTGCTGGTACCTGAACTTCATCGTTCAGTTGATGGACCTTCCTGCGCAGCCCAAGAAACCATCCAGTATCTTCAGGAAACGCTGAAGACCTTACAGAAGACCAGCTGTTGGACTGTGGGATCTGGACCTGGTAATACAAGCTCTGCAGCACGAGCCATTTGAGCCTCTTAAAATGTTTTAGCTGCAATGGCTTGTTATCTTCTTATTGGCCAAATAAATGGGAGGACTAAATACCAATTTGTTGCAGTGCTGCATGCCAGCTCCAGTGAGTATAGTCTTGCTAATGGGCTCTTTCCAGAGATCTGCAGAAGCCTCGTCTACCTGGTTAGAGACATGAGGTTTCGTATAAAACTGCATGAATTCAAGGATACATTATAGCTTTTATTGTTTCAAACTCCTGGCTGGATTTGTCGTAGGTCGGAGCTTACTTTTGTTCAACTTTTCATTACAAATTTGCATTGTTGTCATACTCTGATTAGTGGCTGAGAAGTTTCATTGAACAGAAGGTTAATGTGACCTTAATTTAACCATTAGAGCCCTCATGTGCAGACTTCTGCTGAGATGGCCCCTAATATATATAGACAATAATATTATTATCCATAATATATGTTAAAATAAAATCAAGTAAATCATAAAATCATGTGTAATTGATATCCTGTGGTACCCTGAAGGCACCTGAGCACATTTCTTGACCAATAAGGCTGCATTTCTGGGATTTGCGCCTCAGTATTGAGGCAAATTGTGACAAAAAACAAAATACCTAACTTGAAATGTTGTTATCTTTGTTTACAAGCGAAAATGTATAAAGTATGAAGAACAGCTGTTGTGAGTTTTAGGAAAACGACTGCGTCATTTCTTCCAACACAGATGTCGTGGATTGTGCCCATGCATGCTCTGCTTGGTGAGGAGAGAACACCTGAAAAAAGGGCTCTGTTACAGAATGTTTGTTAATGGCTGCTTTAATGAGAAAAGCAACCTTTTGTCAGACTCTATGATTATTGCGCTCGTCATGTTTGTTGTGTTATTTACAGTTCAGTAACTGCCAGAGGTGGCTGATTAAAATGAATACTGATCACAGGGCTGCAGTATGTTTTCATGTTCCCCTAGTTATTATGTCCCGTAGTGACATAGTTTAGTAGACTAATAATATGACATCTAGTGGCTGGCATTCTCTCCTTTTCATGCCAGACCTAATGTAGTTGATCAGTACTGAAGATGAGTATGGGGACGGGGCTCAGAGTTCTTAATCTGTGCTGCCCGTTCATGATTTGCACGAAGAACAGATCATTCTGCCTTGGATGCACGCCTGTCTTCGGATGTTTGTATGTGGGGAAGCCAGTTTTGTTTGACTAAACGTGTGCAGCAGGTGAGCATACTGGCGGTGGTTACAACTAAGGAGAGTACAACTTTTTTGTAGAGTTTGCTTCTGCAGGAGCTGCTCCGTTTCCTGCAACGGGTCCCAGTATGGAATATGTAGGGTGGAAGAGAACGAATGTAACCATGGTTACCGTGGTTCAACCACAGGTGGTGTGTCTTTTTGGAGTATTCATGTCAGCTGCCCCATGGGGTCAGTCCTTATGGAATATAGAGGGTGGAATAATGGGTACATATGAAATCGACCGCTCTCTGACAGCACCTTTCATTTCCAACTCATTTTGTAAGCACGGCCATCTATTGTGTTTTGGACACTGAACCATGACACATGCCATTGGCCGAGCCTGTAAGTCTTGATGTGGGACGTCTATTGTGGTGGCATTAAGTTAGCATCATTTCTCTCCATGATGAGGGATCACGTTTTCAAAGGTTAGCCATTCATTTTGAATCTATTTAACAAACGAATCTGTTTGTTCTGGCACTAATGAAAAATGGCATGTGTAAAGCTGATGTATTAAGCACAGTTTCAGCTTTGATAACTGTTACTCATTTTGAGTTTTGTGTCTTTTGGCTCTCTCCCTTCTTATACTCGCTCTCTCCCTTCAGCTGTGTTCTTCTTGGCTCTCCTCTTCTAACCGAAAAGCATGTTTATGCAAAAAGCCCAGCCAGTTTCTCCCGTAACTCCTGTCCTTATTTTTGAACCAACGCTGGCTTTTTTTGGGGTGTATTTGGGTGACATAAAAGAGTTTATTTATGCACTTGTTTATTTGTTTGTCTCTTATTTGAACTGATGGTGCAGTGGGAGAGCATGCTCTGTGGAGAGTGCACAGTCTGGATTTTAAAAATAGCACCCTATTCAGCTGTGCAAACCAGCTTATTTACACTTGTTTGCTTTAGTGTCAGGTTTAATTTTAGTTGGAGTTAATTCTTTTGGATACTGCTTACAGTGATGTTTTCTTACTTTCCTTTGCACTGCTGTCACAGTTGCACCGTTTGATGTGTCATGCACGTGTGTGCATGTTTGAAACCATCGTAAATCATTTTAAAATCATTTGCATGACCGAGAAATCATGATTCTCCGGCAGAAATGTAGCTGTTAAGAGGTGACTCTCTTAATCCATCACTCCAATTAGGAACGAGTTTCTTACACGACATTTCTGCAAAATTAAGACTTTGGATGTAGAGCCTTTTCTTTTTTTTTATTGTAGGGCCGATGCATTAAATACATTTATAACAAACCCACACAGAGTCATATAATATTGTTGTGTGAATAACTCATGTCCATGGTATTCCTTTGGAACGGTTGGGAGGTTTTTGCATTCACATTTAGAGAGAAGGTTCAGCGATCTTTCCCGACCCTTTAAACAAACCAGTCAGTGCAGACTAGGTAGGAACTGCTCCCATTTCACACCTCTTCCTCTGCCTGTGCCTGGGGGGTAGGACGAGTAATGACTACTCCGCTCTTTGCCAACAAAGCAACTTTCCCTCTCCGCTCCCATCTTTTATTTCCAACTGTTTACCAGTGTGCACTCTTCCATCTCGTCCTCATTTCTCACCTGCGCCAGAATATGCAGCAAATACGCAGTTTGCGGTGATGTACCTGTTTGTCTGCTTACTCCCAGATGCCTGTGCTTTCATACGGCTGTGTAATAGTTGCATCAGATGTTGGTGGAGATGGTCTGTGGAGAGAGCAAAAACCGGTTAGCCAGGCAGAAGGATATAAGGTTTGCTCAGCAAATACATACTGCAGTGAGATACACATTATCAGGATGTGTGTGTGTGTGTGTGTGTGTGTGTGTGCTTTAATGCCTGTACCAGTGTGTTTGCGCTGGGAGAAATGAGCTGCTGTGTGTGTGTGTGTGTGTGTTGATGAAAGGAAGCATCTACTGCTCGTGCTGCAGGGTTTTCTTTTTTCCTCCTGCTTCTCCTCCGCTTTGTCTCCTGACTGGTGACAATGAGTGGAGGTGAGAGGGCAGCAGTACCAATGCAACACCATTCATCACACATGTCAAACAGCTAGACCAGCTGCTGGGGACAAGCGGCAAAAATTAGCATTCCATCCCTCTCTCTCTCTCTGTCTGTCTCAGCCTTTATCTCTCTATATATTTCCGTCATAGCTCCACATTTGATAAATGACTGCAGGAGCCACATCATTTTCCACCTGTTTGGATAAAAACATGCCGTTATTGACCAACACTTTCCATATATTGATCTTTTAGTCAAAAAACAGACAAGTCCGACTGGCCGCATGGTTCTTCTTTGATAATACCTCCAACCCTGTGCTGCTGTGTCCTTGATGACTGGAATGAAATTGACCGTATTACTGGTTAATATTAAGGAAATGCATTTGCCAGGCCGGACAATCTCTCTGTTTATCAGGGCTTCAACTAACAGTTATTTTGGTATTTTGGTCAGTCTTTTCTCGATTGATTGATTATTTCTTTGGTCTATTAAACATCTGAGATAGTCACATATTCCCATTATAGTTTCACAGAGCCCAAGTTGACATCTTTAAATGTCTGGTTTTGTCTAGCCAACAGACTAAAACCCAAAGATATTCAGTTCACAGAGAAGACAGAAGAAAACAGTAAACCCTCACCTCTGAGAAGCTGGAGCTTCACTTGCTTAAGAAATTATTAAAACAAATAATGGTTTACCAGAATTGTTGCTGATTAGCCACATTTTTGGAAATTAAGAATGTCAACCTCTAATCCCATTTAAATGGATGCCTGATTTAAGAGGTGAGAAGGATGGAAAAAAAGGAAAAGGTGATCGCACACGTGTCGTGTAAGACGACACGTAAACATGCAGAAGCATATTTTTGTGCTTTAAATATATTTTCTTCCTTTTAACATTTTCTCGTAACTACAGTGTTTGTATGTTGGGCTCCGAGCTCACTGCCAAAATACAGGTGACCTACAACTTAATGCCTGAACGCATCCTGTGCAGACACCATTGAGGACTGAAGAGTGTGAACTTGTCCATCATATCACATCAGTGAAAGATGCATCGGTTTATCAGCATATGTTATCATGATCTTTTAAGACTGTTGCTTTTGACGTGTTCAGCAAATCATTTTGCACCTGCAGTTTCAGACTCTTTGGAGCCCTATTACTTGTTTTATGTAGCTTTTTATGACTTCCATATTAGAGTGCTGATCACTCGTTGTTGTGAAGTGCTGCTGCTAATTGGCAGTCAGTCCAACGTGAACTTTGTAGAAATGTTTGTAGTTCTGCTGTAAGTTTTGTCATTTCTTTGTAAGTAATTTGAGTCATTTTGCAAGAGCTGTTTGCATTATTCTGTCCAGATAGATAGATGTGAAGACCTTGAAGTCTTTTCAAACGGGACTATTCATGCAAGCTGAGAGCAGGGACGTTCATGAAAGCAGAAACATTTTATTCAAGAGAAAAGCAAACTGACTGATTGTCATGTATTGTAATGGCATTCAGGGAGGGTAAAAGATGTTGAAAAGAAACTACTATGTTCATGATTTTTCTTTCCTGACGTGAATAGTTTGTGTGAGCGTGTGTGTGTGTGTGTGTGTATTTGTGTGTTAGCGCCACACGTTGCCACTAGATGTTTTCATCCAAGTACAATTGTCGTTCACTGACAGCATGTATCAGAGTACAGGACTGTAGCTGCCTGTTCCTGTGGGCTTTTAACATGCCAGTGGCTGCTAGTGAGATGCTTGATGAACAATCTCTTAATCAAAGCTTAATTGTTTAGCATGATCCTGAGTGACCTGCTTAATGGAACCCCCCCTGTTGATTAATGATGTGTGTTAACGAACACTGTGGGAGACACCCCAAAACCTTGTCTGACTCTCGTTAATTAAAGGCTGGGTCCAACAGTATCTATGTTATGCAGTATAATGTAAATAAAACCAGAAATCCTCAGGTTAACTATGTTTGTGTGTCGTGTGTCAGTACTGTTTATTAGGCTTTTGATAACATTACATTATCTTCATTTGATTTTTGATGAGCTTATTGGACGTTATGTAAATCACCAGAATCAAGAGATTTTCTTTAATGATACAGGCTCAAGGTTAATTTATATAACACGTTATACAACACAGGGTTGTGTAACAAAATGCAAGCTGTAGTCCCTTTTATGCTACACACACACCCAGATTCAAAGGGTACAGCAAAAACATAAATACAGAAATGTTTTCTCTGACTGTGAGCCCAAACTACACGTCCCTTTTCATGTCCTAGAAAATCTTGTCCAGGATAAAAAAGAAGCATTTCTAAACCCACGCTCTGCTTTCTACTTGAAAACCACACCGAAGAAAAAAAGAAGCAGCTCTGCCAAGGCCAGCCTTTGTCTCCAGTGGAATGAAGTGGGGCGGAAATATGCAGAACTATCCTTTTTCTTTCTTTCACAGACAGACACACACACACACACACAGGGATAAAGCATTGGACTGAGATATATATTTTTAAAGTCTAACTTTTATGGAAGCGTGCTTGTGTTTTTCACACAATAGCGCTTCAACATGTGTGATGGGCAGAGGTTTGCAAACCGAAGTATTTACCAAGGACTTGCACTGCCCTCGTGTTTTGAATGTTACAAGGCTGTGGCTGCTTTCAATCGCACTGCCATTTAAACTCGTTTGAAAAAAACAAGTTTAAACTTGAGAATAAAAAAAACTTGATTTAATCCAACCAGAGCTCTCAGAGAGTGCTGCACACATTATTTAATAGATTGCTAGGTTCACTGTATGCGTTTTCATTTTATGGCACATTGGCACATTGGTGAAGAGGAAGCCTTGGGCTTTTCTCTGTGATAATAGTCTGTCGTCTTCACCTGCTGCATGTTCCTATGAAGTGATGTGTCCGGCGAGGAGGACAATCGTTGGCCTCCGAGCATGAATGTCACCACTCTTTGAGGCATAATCAGTTAATCACCCCAAGGCGAGCAAGGTCACTGTAGACACACGCTGCCCAACCACTAATCTTCTCCAGCTCAGGCCACACAGGATGAAGGAGAGGGGCTGGAGAGGAGGAGGAGGAGGAGGAGGAGGAGGAGTTGGGGGAGGAGGGATAATGCAGGTGATTACGTTAAAGGGATGTTTCATATTATCCTGCATCTATAATCTATTTTGGGTCAACTTAGCACAATTACTTAAAAATGGCGGTATCATACATATTATGTATGTTGCAAAATGTAAGCACAATTCGACCGGACTGGATCTGCACGTTCTTGTTGATGCTAAAAATAAATAAAATAAAAAAGTACCTGCACACAGCTACCTTCTCAGAATTCCTCATCGACTCCTTTTTCCACTCATTACTTCGGTCACGGACAATAGCAGATGGTGCAGCTGCCGCTTTAATTGTCTTTATTACTGAGGCATCTGCTTTCTGCTTTTTTAATCCAGAACACGGTGGCATCGTGCAGGCAGTCGACCGCGTTTGTGAAATAACATGAACACAACAAAAAACTCTTCCTCTGTCAGACTGTAATGACGCCACTCTCGCAACTCTTTTCAGGGCAGGATTCAATACAATGCCGCAGTAACCTACCAGCTTACACCTTGGCTTGTGTTACTCCCCAAAAAAACATACCCAAAATAATATTAAACATTATTGCGTGGGCATGTTTTCATCTTGCCATCTGCCTCACATGAGTTGCTTACAACCAAAAGTCTTTAAATGAGAGAAAGAGAATCCCTGTAGCTCTGTTCAGTTATTTTCTTAGCTGCAGAGATGTGTTGTACCGAGCCGAGGCTGAGGGGAAAAAAGGCAGATGTTAGGCTCTGACAATCCTTCCTGCCTTGGATCTGCAACAACAAAGCAGCTGAGGGAAAATGTCATCTGAGCATCATCCCTGACGGCCCGGCGTGAATGAATAATTACTCTACTTTGACTCAGGTCAGGGGAAAGAAGGTAAAGAAACCTCTTACCCTCTTGCCTTGAAAACCCTTTTGAATGGGAAGCCCTGCATCATGACATGTGATAAGACGGTGACACTGAGGAGGCTGTGGCATGCAGAGATCCTTCTGAAAGAAAATGATTTTTCTTGTGGCAAAACGCTCAGGGAAATGAAATGATTCACCCCAGCAGCTCAGTACGTGCTCTTCCTCAAAAAGATGAGATGGGGACATGGGGTTCATCTGTGAAGAGGAGGGGGTGAGGGGAGATGGTGGGGTGAGGGGAGGAGGATTTGTTGGATGTGATGAGCTAACTGCATTCGTGTCAGGAAGGAAGCAAGGCTTTAGAAATGCATCATTGTCACCATTATGCTTAATAATTTGAATGACATCTCTGTGCATGACTCAAAGGCACTTGTATGGGGGCTGGCGGGGTTATTAGAAATGACTCCCCCAATGATGCGTGTCACTGAAGCAGCAAATTAACATGAGGAGATGGAGGCATGTTAAAAGCAGCAGAGAAAAGGACGTGAAAAGCTGAGATGGAGGGGAAGAGGGAGCGATGTGGAGGGGAACAGCAATAGATGCGGAGGAAGATGTTGCTATTTTCACTCTCTTTGTTAGCCGGGATGCTCTGGTTGTGGTGTTCCAGCTCCTGCTCTGTTCAAGCTTTTTTTTTCCTAACACCAGGTGCTCCTATTGTGATAAATGATTCTCAACTGTGCCGAACAATGGCAGCGGCAGCCAGACATATCCCTCATCAAAAAGTTCCACAGCTCCTCTACCACAAACAACACAATAAGCACGCTGGATTGTGCCTGTGGTTGTTTGTCTTGCTACCACACCAGACTGAGGGCTTGCTTCCTGTTTACCATGTTGCTCATATGGTAACTGACAGTCCCCTGGAAGACATTGCCGTGAGGATGTTTCTGCCCATTGAGTGGCCAGTTTCTTGTCCATCACCCTTCCTCTATCTAAATTTCCCGTTGTTCTCTTGGTCTCTGTTGCTCATTTTACATCCTGCTTCCTCCTCCCCACTCTTTGCTCAGTTCCTGTGTGTTCCTTTGTTTCCCCGTCTCCCGTCCCTGACAGCAAACAAGGCTTGATACATGTACAGTGCCTTCACCTTTTTCCATCCAGTAATTTATGCTGTCAGGAGTTTTCCTCTGTTTGGACGTCCAGGCTTTCATGTGTGAGCAGAGCAGTATCTTGGGGTGTTGACACGTCCCTCCGTGTTCAGCATGAAACAGACTGTAGGAGGTAATTGATGGGGGTTTACTGCCACAGGCACGCAGCGCAAACCGAGAAGAAGATTAGATTTGCCAAAGGTTAAAAACGGAGAGGTGATCTCAGCAAAGTGTTGATAATGTGAACGCTTACCTATTTCAAGTAGAAGCATCGACATTGTTAAAGATACTGGACACTCAGTATCAGCCATTTAAAAAAGAATGCAGTCTAATACAGCAGTCCGGCCTACCTTCATTTATATGCGTTCAGTCAGTAGCTGTTTAGGAGCTTTTAGATTGTATCACATGATCATCCTCAGCAGATGGAGTTTGTCCAGTTGTCATGGAATGATAGATGTTTAAGACACTTTAAAGACTTCTTAGATTCTTCTTAGAACATTCTCCATCCCAGAAAAATGAAATTGTTCTGTTAACTCCAAAACAATGGAGGGGGCATTTTAGGCCTTTATTAGAGAGCTAACAGAGAGATGACAGGAAACAAGCAACAAGGATGTTGATTGGTGCTCCAATCGCTGAGCCACCAGGGTGCCATAAGAATGAACTCTCCATCTTGTCCATTAACTTGAAAGCATTAATCTAAGGGAGGTGTGCCTAATAGACTGGCAACAAATGAGCGTATACTGTTTATGTGAGCTGAAAATGCACAACAGCAATTACACAATCGTCATTACATAGTCCACCTCCAAAGATTGTTTTTCAACTACAAAATGTCCCGCTCACTACATATCTTGGTCACAATTCTTTGTGGTTAAATGTGGTTAACATTTAAGGGAGTATCAGCCAACGTATCAGCTTCTGATACAATAGTGATATCTGTATTGACCTTAAAAATCCAGCATTGTTCAGGCTCTCATTTCAAGTAGCAACGAAATTATTAGTCAATGTAACAATTACTCCTTTGACAAGATTAATCGAAAACTTGAAATTTGAATTTTTGATTAGGCCTAACGGTCATTTATAAAGCAAATGTATCCAAGCCAAATTTGCTGGTTTCAGCTTCTCATTTGTGGAGAGGTGCTGCTTTTTTCTGTTTTATCATATTTTAAAGCTGTCACCTTGGACTGTGGGAGAATGGGATGTGATATACAGTATATTTGATTTGTCATCAAATAAATTGTCAACAGATTATGATAATAGTTAGTTGCAGCTGATTTCAAAACCCCTGTTACCTGAAACGTGTTGATCCTGGACTGGCAGTATGTTCCTGAACCTCTTGTGCCTCTATGACGGAGCTCATATCCATCGTTGTGTTGGCACAACACCTACTGTATATGCTTCTAATGACATTAGCTCCCCCACACCTCCTTGTCCTCGGAGTAAAACCTCTTCCATCCGTCCTCACTCCCCCGCCACACAATAGTCCTGTTCAGCATTCAGCCAGGCACACTGGCCAGGATTCTGCCAAAGTGATAAAACCCCATTTATCAGCTGGAAGCGTCCGCAGACTGCAGATATATCCAACGTCTGTGCTTTTTATGCCAGGGTCACACTAGTACGATTCTGGCTGGCTTACTGAACCCCCAGTGGTTACCCGCTCAAGCTCAAGATCTCATTACCAAGGGGTGTTACTTGCTAATGAATTTGTCTCTAATCATGTTATTTGTAAGTGCCTCACACGAGGTTGGGTTAAACATGCTACAGTTCTCCCAACAGCAACAGGAAGAAAACATCTCTCTGGGATTCTTTTGTTTTGCTCTGCAATCCATAAGTTTTTGTGGTTGATTTGGCAGTTTATGTCAGAGGCATCTAACAGGAATCCTAATTGGAACAGTTCTGTAACACCGGAGTGATAAAAATCATTTGAATTTTATTTTCATGATTTATTTATTCCCCATTTAAAGCAGCTGAAGCCACGGTTGTAAACTCCCTTCCTCCCATTTGACTGTAAGCTTCACGTACTTCCTCCCACCTTGGGGTTGATTACTGGACCTGTTAACATTTGATCATAAACGTTACACGTATGTAAAAAAGCTTTTGAAAATGTGCAGCCGCAGCATTGTTCTAATCGCTTTGCAAATATTGCCTCAGAGGAATAAAAATCGCATCACGCTTAGATCCAATTTGTGCTACACTCACCAATTACTTTCACGGTCCACTTCCCGTCTAATACAGAGAGGCCAGATTATCCGCTGGATGTCTGGTTGCTGCACACCCTAATTACAAACACAAATTGGAAAAACGCAACTTGTGACAAAAAACGTAGCATGCCATTTGTCCTCTTTCCAAGAAAAATATTTGGACTCATTTACTTCAACTCTGTGTCCTCAAGAAGATAACTGGTCTCTGACAAACGGAAAGCTTACTTATGTAAAATGTGAAGAGTTTTTGATCTCTCTATTCGTCTTGTAATCAGATAAAGCTGTAGCATGGTTGTACTGTGTCTAATTGGGTTGATGTATAATTAATCTAAAGAGTAGTACCAGCGTAGTTCATTACATCACTGAATAAGAGGATATACAGAGGAAAAGATGGCATGTTAGGTTTTCAAACATAATGAAGTGCTTTGATGAGCTGTTTAAATCTACAAAGACTTGCTACTAGTTTGAACAGACTTTTAAGGCACAGAAACCCAGTGTAAACTGACTGCTGCACTCCACTTCTTTATTGCTGCTGCACGAGCTCACTGCAGTTTCTCTGTTTCTGCCGGCTGCACAAATCTCATGCCTGGGCTCACAGAGGACACGGGTTGCGAGGAAGTCAGGGCCGATCCTGGTGTAACTGAGGAGAGAACCAGTAACATTGAGTACAACATTAATGCATGTGAACTTGGGAGTCACATTCAATGATTGCTTTGTTCTTAATGCTGAATCGAGCTGAGCGACTGATCCAACCTACAAAGGTTAAACGTGTGACTCGCAGGACTTGATGAGACTTTTCTGGGTCTCAAGTGTTTTGCTGAGCACATTAAAACTTTTCATTTGGTTCTTGCTGCCAATGTTTTCTGTTTAAATCACACAATTTATCATTTAGGGCTGCAACTAATGATTATTGAGATTACTCAGTTGATCATTTAGTATATGAAGTGTCAAGATAAAATTACAAAGCCCACTGCAAATTCCAGAGCCAATAAGACATCTTCAAATTGCTTGTTTTATCCATCTTACAGTCCAAACCCAAAGTAAATTCAGTTTGTAATCATATAAATGCAGAAAAGCAGCAAATCCTCACTTTTAAGAAGTAAACATGGAACAAGAAAATGTTTGGTACTTTTTGCTTGACTTAAACAATAAAACGATTGGCTAACGTTTTGCTTAGTCATTCAGATTAAGTCCACCAGTCATTTCTGAACTAACACACACTACAGCATGTAGATATAATTAATGTTTATGTAGTTCTTAGCTCCAGAAAGTTAGAATCAAGAGTACTAAATGAAGCAAGTCACAAACTCCTCAGAAATCAGTTTGTGACATGTCTCTCATTCTTCGCAACAGAGTTCACACCTGCCAAATTCAAAGCAAACTCTCATGAGGCATAAACGTTGAGAAGGAGTCAAAGAGAGCCCAGGGCTGCAGGTAGGACTGTGAGCGAGTCAGGGAGCTGGTAGAGAGAGCAGCACTCCTCAGCCTTCCAACAGATAGATGCGTCCTGCCACTGTATAAATTGGCTGTTGGAAACGTTTGTGCGAGGAAAAGCTGCAATTGCTGGGAAGTTAGAGGCGGAGTGACAAAGATGGAGAGATGAAAAGGACGGTAGGATGGGGTGAGGGGTCGAAAGGGAAGAGGTAGTGAGGTGAAAATTAGGAGAAGGCCAAGGTCAGTGTTAAATGTCTCAAAGGGCTTGAGATTGGGAGACGACAGAATAACAGACCTTCAGAGACAGGACAATAAATGAAGATAAACATGGCTTAGATTTAATTATGGACAAAGAAAGCCACACATAGCATGGTTATCAGATGTCTATTATGGAATAAATCTACTGTACAGTCAAGAACAAACAGTTATTAAAGCTACAACTGTGATCATTATCCTTCATAATGACCGTGGTATTGTTTTTAGGGCCTTAAATGCTTCACCATCAATGCTTCACCTGCATTTCTCCTGTGAACAGTGAATTGTAGTCAATGACTGGCTTGAAATCAGAACAATAAAGGGAAGAGCCACACTGTAGAATAGCAATTATTCAAAGGATCTGGCAGGTCTGATAAAAAGAATGAAACCTTATGACTTGGCAAACTAGCTTCATGGTTAATGCAGGACTTCCTGGATGGAGGTGGAAGTTATTGGAGGACTGTTCCCCCTGCGGGATAGTAAAGTGATTTGGCCATACTCTGCAGATGTCTGCCATATAAAAGAAGAGATAGTAGCTGTCTGCTGCAGGATGGATGAGATAAGGAAATGAGAAAGACATAGACCAGGGATCACCCAATGACTAGGATGCCAATGACTGTATCAAAGGAGCGATACAGAGAATGGTGAGTAGAGGAAAAGACGCAATGGTTGCATCTCCATTTCTGTTCCAGTTGCTGGCAGTGCAGGATCTTATTTGACAAATTCAAAAGATCACCTAATATAGACAGAAGATAAATTGGTATCTCTGTAATTGCATGAACCTCTAACCTGGAGGCAGGAAGTGGTCACTTTACCCTGGGAGGTCTAACGTTTGGCCTCTATTATAGAGCAGCTTCAGCTATTGACACACCGCAGTAATGGCCTACCTTAGGGCTGGTGGCTTCACACAGAGTAATGATGACCCATGCTCGCCTGCAAGCCACTGCTCTTCCTCTCATCGATGCAATTACTGCACTGAGGCATGGCTAGCCAACAGTCCCCATAGCAAGGAGGAAGATTTCCTGCTGTTCCTCCTACCACCAGTCCCAAAGCAGAAAATGCCTCTAAGAACAACAGTGACTTTTTGTGAAGCTAACTGGTTAATGTGTGATATTGAAAAGGATATGGGGGATCATTTGTGTACAGGTTGTTGTGATGCATCAATTATTGTTGTCGCTCATGCACATCTAGCCCCCACCAGTAAAAAATGACAAAAGAGGTAATTTCCTCTTTCTCTCAAGATGGTGTATAATTGTGTGAGCTACAGTGTGTGTGTGGGGGGGACTGTGTGACGCTTCTCCCTCCCTATTCCTTCTGACAAAGACTTTAATTCACCGTAATTATACAGATGGATTGAAATATACAGCAAGACAGGGAATCACTCCAATTATGCAGAGTTGATTAAAACTTGGACCCCATGCCAGGGTGCTGCAGGAGCATGGGAGGAGTCAAGATGTGCACCATAGAAGCACTGAACACCATAAGACCAGTGAACCACCACGAAGACCACAACACAAAAGAAGATTTCTGTATGTCCTGCAAGACAGAAGAGTTTCTCTCTCTACCACTGAGCTGAAAAGTAACAATCTACAGTTTGATGGTCTGGTGCATGAAGAAGAGTTTCTGCTCTTGACAGAAGGTAAACTCCTCGCGTTGGAATCTCACCGCCTCCTAATGAAGATGGATCAATGCTATTCATTCACTGACAACCGCACACAGTGTACAGCACAGCCCATCTCCTGTGTTGTGTCACTGCATATAGCTAGAGCATTTACGCGCAGTGGTGGGGATAAGTCCGTCCTTGGCATCTGGAGACCATGGTCAGTGGAAGAGAATGAGGAAGAGACAAAGGGAGGGGAAACAAAGAATAAAAGAGAAACAGACACAGAGACAAAGAGAATGAGAGGAAGAGAGAAAAGATCACAAATAGGGAGGAACGGAGTGAAAAGGGCAAAGCATTTGTCACCCTCTCCTACAGGATCATAGGAAGAAAGAACAATATCATTAATCTCCTGACATTTCAATATTGTATTAACCTTTCTTGTGGAATTCTCTGGGCTCATTAGTCTTTTTTGAGGGGGAGAAAAACAATAATCGATAGAACAAGCTCTGGACACGATCTCGAAATATACTGCAGTCAGATAACATACAACCGCAAGCCAGTCATGTGACGCTACCCTGTCTTTAGCAATCATTCTCTTTGTCTACTTTAAATGAATTGGTTAAAATAAAAACATATCAAATAAAATGAGGAATGGAGCTGAAAGGGTGTAGCTGTTGCTCTCAAGTAGATCACAGTCATAACAGAGAAAAATGGCCGGGTTGTAAAACAACAGCTTAAGATGGCAACAAGCACATCAGCCATCTTATGTGAAAAGAAAAATGCCCCAAGGCCACACAAAGCGTGATGAACCCATGTCTCATTTCCCGTGCTCAGTCAGTCAGCAGCCTGTCAGCAGCGGAAAAATAGAAAGAAAGAAAGAGAGAGTGGAGGATGAATCCAAAGGTCCCTACATCCTTTAAACCCCACCACCACGATCCTTCTTTCCCTGTAACACCTCCACAGCTTGCTCACTCATGTCCTCACCTTCCATCTATCAATGCCTGAACTACACCAGCCATTCAAATCACCAGCACTCCTCAGGTCATTTGACTAAGAAAACACTCTAATTTATCCCCATTATGTGGCCTCCTGAACATCAAGCTCCGCCGGGGCTTTTGTCTATCATCATTTACATTTAGCCTCCGTGATTGGTTGTGTCAGTGTTTTGTTGAGCGTGTTCGGCAGTGCTGTTATGAAAACATGTCGCTTTTGAATGGTGTGTTTGTATGTTTGCATGGGGCATTCCTAACCTTCGGGAGGAATCACCTTGGGTTCAAGGGTTATTTCAATACTGTCATTATAGGTGCATCCAACACCTTGTCTAACACAAGAGCCTTCTAATGGCTTTCTTTGCTTTCACAGGGAAATGAGTTGCCGATTCACATACACTGTATTTCTCTCAGTGTGAGACGGGTTTTTAATCATTTCTATTTTGTAATTTAGAAATCAATCATGTTTTCAATAGGAGAAATATTGTATTGGACAAGAGCCCCATTAAGAATCCACAGGGGGTAGACAAAATAACAGAAACCCTTAATGAAAAAGGAATTTGAGCTGGGAAAATTATACTCTATAAGGCAAGAGATGTAGATGTTGCTGTACAATCTCCACCAAACTATCTCTCCCTTTGACATCCCAGCTTATATTAGGCCACTGCAGTCCCAAGGTTGCAAATCAATGAGCTGGATTTATAGAATGTTTGCATCAATGTGATGAAGTAACTTAGGTATTTAATTTAATTTAATTCCCTACATTAGCCCCCAAACAGACATTCCCATCTGGTAATTTGTTTTCTATCATTTTTCAATTAAATATCCAGAAAATGTAGATGATCCTGAAAGTAGTGCTGAGAAGATTAGTCAATTATTTGATTAGTTTGCTGACAGACAATTAATAACCAACAATTTTGATTTTGAATGAACTGCTTAAGTTATTTATCAAGCAGAAATTCTGCTTTAAGTTTTGGACTGTACCCTGAACTGTCACCCTGAACTTTGAACTAGTTTTTTTTTCTTTTATCAGTGCATTATGCATTTTATAAATTGGACAATAAATCAACTAATCAAATCAAAGAAATGTAAATAAAGTTGCAGCATTTACCTACATAATTTATATGTCAACATAAAATGGCATTACCTCCATTACAGATTGACACTATGAGGTTAGTCTAAAGTAACCATTGCAAACACATCTTTAAAGGTGGTAGGTGATGGTGTCATGATTTGATGCAGAATTCTTGATTCAAAACCAATTTTTCACATAAGATTTCACCTTCATCTTACAATGATAATTATTACATTATCAAATTCAAAATGCATATGTCTTTAAATCACCGAGTGTATGATTGTTATACATCGAATGGGTGCTGCACCCTGCCTTTGGGTTCCAAGATTATTAACAAAACAAAACACATTTTGGAATTGTTGACAATAAGAATCATGATTCTTATGTGAATACATTTTTGACACCGACCCCTAAAAAGTGGGTCTTGTTAGGAAGTGTCCACCCGCTTACAGTATGTACTGTACAGTATCATGTTGATCAGATGCTTAGTGCTTATTAGTTTTGACTGCTTTATCATTGCACTTTGACTGTTGCGCCTGCAGTTTAGCCACAGATGCTTTTTTAGGTGTCTAGTATTGATTTATTTTTTCTTTTAGAACGCTCATATCAGTGTTTTCATTTATTTTTCTCCACACCATGTGTGTTATTAATGCAGTGAATCTGGTAAATGTATCCTACTAATCAAAGGGCTTATAACGGTATTAATAATGATCAAAAGCACTTTGATAAAGATCATTACTTATTGGTGATATTAAATGTTAGATGGTGAAATCAGCTTACAGATGCAAAGAGGACAGCGGAGAGAAAGCTGAGGGAGGGAAGATTCAGGGGACGGCACGAGGAAGCTATATTCCTCTGGGTTAATTGTGCGGACCCCATCGGCACTAAATAAGGATGGTTAGAATGACTGGCTAAGTGACAAATGGATGTACAAATCACCCAGATTACTTCCCAGTTATTAAAAAAACTTGGCTTTGGCTGGCTTCCACACTCCCTCTCTCATTACATCTGGCAGTCTCTCCACTGACGCCTATCTTTTACAGTAACTCATCTCAGCTCAGTTTTCACAAGTTGCAACAAGCCTAAGTGTTTACCATTGATTAAAAGCAACTTTTTTGTAATGATGTGGAATTGTGATGAGTCGGTTGGTGAGATCATTAAACGTAAATGAGTTTTGATTGATTGTCTGAAGAGGTGGCGTTTGACCTGCAGCTGTGGTGTAAATGGCTGTGGAGAGGTGCTGGTAAGCTGTCTAAACACTGTGCACCTGTGATGACGGTTTCCTCGCTGGCGTTGTTGCGAAGGGTAGCGGCAGTAAGAGGAGTTGTCAGACAGTGTACAGCTGTTCACTTAATTACCTCCTAGTTTGGGAAGGAGGTTAATGAAGCAGTTTGGCGATCAGAAATGAGAGACAGCCTGAATGTGCACAAAAGAAATTAGTTTCTGGCTGCTGGGACAGAATTGAAAGCAAAAGTTTAAATTATTGATTGCAAAAACTGAAACACTGAAGGCATAAAGAAAGAGGAAGCTGGAAGAGGTGGAGAGGTTAGTATGCTTTACAGATTTGTACTTGTTTAGCATATTCCTGTACAGAGTAATTGGGCCTCATACTGACATTGGCGTATTAAATTGTATGAGTGAATCTTTTATCTTTAATGTACTTCCTTCAGAGAAATTAGACTCATTCATTCACTCTAAACTTGTATTTCCTTATTTGTAGGAAGGCTGTGAACCTGATTTGTGCAGGTGTTATTTTTTCTAGCCCTGTTCAGTCACTTGTCCATTGGAGATTGTTCTTTATACATTTGTAAAGATTATTATAGAGGTTTTAACCTAGAGCACTTTCTGACATATCTTTGGGTAGTTTTGTGGCTTAATCCAGAGTTTGGCAGACATTGTTTACTGTGGCTAAATGAAAGGTTCTTAAATGCATTTCTTCTTAATATAATAATGCATTTATTGTTAAGGTTATATAATAAAGAGCAATATCAATGCATTTTAATAATTTGTTGAAAATGTCCGTTTTGTTAACAGATTATTTTATTTAATAAATGAATAGGCACAGTAGCGCAGTTCTTTTACAAATTACATGAGAAAACCTGTGAGGGAGAAAAAATATATTATTATACTAAATGCAGTCCCATTCCTCTTTTTCATTACCCTTCCCCCAGTTTAAATGTCTTAGACATGCCACTACACCTCTGAGCCTTCCCCCTAGCACACAGGTAGAATAACTGTAAGGACCAGACCAAAGACCATCAGCCTCATTGTGCATATTCATGCCATTATGGGGTGAATAACCCTGGCAACCAGTGTATCCGCTTAATATCCTTAATCACCTGCATCTCATTGTGGTGCCTGGACACACCTCCGCTCATTAAAATGATGGATGGAGGCATAAGGGGGATGCTCTCCCCTGTTCCAAATTTGTACATGTTTAGAAAGGTGCTTATTAGAGAACACCTGGGGGAATGAAGGGGGGAAGGGAGCTCCAAAAGCTGAGAGAGAGCAGAGAGGGGAGGAGGAGGAGGTGAGCAGGAATTCAGAGACCACAGCTGTCATAGCTAAACCATTATAAAAACATTACCAAATTATACGGATGTTTCTAATTATTTATTTGTCTAAGTAAAGTTCAAATGTCAGCACAAATTAGATTACTTTATTTCTAAAGATAACAAGTATGCATATTTGATGTAGAAATGCTATTAAAAAAAAAAGTAGTTTAAATTTTGATTAGATTACTTCTGTATATTTCTATTTTTTCATGAAAAATTGAGATCAAAACACAGATTAAATGTCTTTAAAAACACTGCCAATGGTTGCATTAAATGACTCTAGTAGATGTAGGATCTCTCATCGCTCTGATGGCTTTCAGCAGTGGACTCTGAGCGGTCGGTCTCTTGAGGCTCCAGGATGTTGAGGTGGGCAGCACTAGTCATTACATTAGCTTGTAAAAACTTCCATTGCAGTTCTTTGAGGCTCAGGAGGGAGTATAAAGAGGAGGACCCATCTCTCTTTCTTCATCACCGATGTTTGAATAAGCCAGACAGACAGCGGTTGACATTAAAGACTCCCATAGGCCAGGTTATTGCCTCTGTGAGAACAAGCAGTAGGCCGGTTAGATGTAATAAACTGGAACAAATTTATTTCAGTCTCCAATTAGGATAAGTCGCTGTCTAGAGTCGCTCTGTGGCGACAATGTCATCTTCCTATTTTAAGGATACTTTGTTTTGCTGCGTCAGCAGCTATCCCACCGGGTAGTGAGTGATGAGAAATGAGTACTGTATTCGCTCTGTTATGTAACCTCATTGAAGCCTCCTTACGCCTAATTGGCAGCAATCTAGGCCTGTCAAATTGAATATAATCCCTTTACCATTGGTTTTAGCTTCCCTCTATGGCTCCAAATGCCTTTACTGAATGACATGGGATGGTGATATTGTGAGTAATGGAGAACACTAATGGAATTGGCATTAGGTAATACATTTGAATAGCTACTGTACACAACAGAAATAGCTGTTTAGCCTCTGAGCCAAGGATATTGATATACCCTCCTTGACTGTGTTGTGTTGTTAGTACATTGTGTCCTTTCAGGTGAGGCCATCTCAGATGATTTCAAATTGGAATGCAATAGATGTAATGACATTGAGCTTTTATTGTGATGCTTTTCAATTATAGTTCTGATAAATGTGTCAATCAAATATTTAATTTAATGAATAGTTTTTCATATCTCCACAAATGTAAGTGTTGTGTACTTTGCATATATTGTTAATAGCCAAACATTTAATTATTAGAAATAGATGTTTTTTCTAAAGGTTATGGATGAGAATGCTACATTTTTATATTGTTAATCCCATGAAAAGCAAACGTAAACCAGTAATGAATTGATCTTAATATTGCCTGCATAACCAAAGTCTGATATACAGTATAAGTAACATTAACTTGATCAATGATTATTTTAAAGATGAACACTGATGGTGTGATAAATTGATTATATGGACCCTATAAATAACTGATAGTAATGGTTGAATACAACAGCTACTCTAGCACTGTTGTTAGAGCCTCGGCACACAATCAGTGAAATTGCACCACGTCTTTGTCATTCTTTTTTTTTTCATTGACATGTCTAAAGCCCGGCAGAGCAGGGAGAAGTATTAGTATGCTAACAGGTGATTAAGGACACATCTATATTCATTTATGGTATGGCTAAATGTGCCAGTGGAAATGAGGCTTGTGCACCCAATGATGTGTACACCTACAAGAGATTTTTAGTCAACCTAAAGACAATTGTGCTTCAAATATTAGTCATCACCAGTACATATTGTTCCCAACCAAATTCTCTATTTACTACTTTGCTAAGAAAAAAAATTTGTAGTAAAGTTGTAAAGTATAGTTTGACAGAATCCTGTGGGATTTGTTATTTACGACCAGCCTTATCCTTTCTGAACAAATGACCAAAGGAACATGTATAGTTTGAACTTTTTTATTCGTCTTTTTTTTTTGTTCTTTTTTACTTTTTTGCTTTACGAAACAAATGTTTGCAGATGTCCTATGAATAAACAGCACCCTTTCTCCTTTAAAAACAGGGGTACGTCACCCCTGCCTTATCAAGAAAAGAGACTCTTCTTGTCTAATTACAACCTCTCCAGATTCCCAAAGTGACTCTTATTTCCTGTATTTGACATTCGTTTAAGTGCATTAGTAGACAACATAACCATTTCAATAAATGTGCAATAGCTGAGTTTATGGTCAATGCGAAAAGATATTTACATTGCAGCTATGAATCACATTAACTGTCTGTCTTATCACTTGAGCTAGTGTTAGAACTGGAGAGGGAGACAATCACAACGCAAGGAGTCTCCTTTCAAGCACAGCCTTCGTAAACAGCAACCTTTACCTACATTATCATCATCATCGTCAGGATTAACTAGACTCTTCTGTCATACCTGTTTTCCTCCAGTAAGACAAAAAGGTTAATAGATAGAATGGTTTAAAATAAAGTTTAGTGATTGTGCTTTTAAAACCAAAGTAAAACAAATAAACATTGACAACAACACGAAACATAACAGTGCATTACAAAAAACAAAATAACAGAAAAAAAGAAAAATCCCAAAGTGGCACTTTCTTGGGGCAGCTAAATAATATAGCAATTTACAACATGGATGGAAATGATAAAATAATTATATTTACTGGCATAATAAAATTAGAATTTGCAAAATAAAACAATGAAGACAAATTTGAGGTTCCACAATGGTAAAACAAGAGGACATCATGTATACAAGTATATTTACAGACAGTCCACCCCTCTCTGCTTGCAGCTATTTTATTACAGTAACATCTGACTGTATGGGCTCCCAAAGTTCTTGTCAAGGCAAGCTGAGTCATGTCAATGTCTGGAGCAGGATTTCACTCCATATTGCATTGGAATTAAACATAAATATACTACTGCGTATTTTGTTTTGAATGCACCATTCTTTTATCTTCAGACACTTTTTTTAATGGACATAGAAAATGATAAGTTAAAAAAACATTGGTCTGTTTTCCAGATGTAAAGAAACACTACTGATGTACAGTATAATGGCAGCCAACATGATGGTGAAATACTGAGATATTTAAAATTGTAAGATAAACAATGGTGCTCCACTCTTGGGAAAGATCAGGACAGTTCCTCGTTTTCCTCCTGTGTTCTTCAGCTTTCTACCATCTGGGAGAAAAACAAAATTACTTTGGTCAGCGTACTATCTTATTGCAGATATATATGTGTCTGTGGATGTCAGCTGACAAATAACAAGGTTTGAGGTACCTTGTTTGAACACTGTAGCCATAAGATAGTTTGTCCAGAGAGCACACGTTTATTTGTCCTCTGGGAAATATAATTTCTCATTGTAATCTTAAGAGATCCAGATCAAGATTGTTTGTGTTATTTTATGTAAAATATAGATTTGCTATCAGCGGATTTATTGTTGAGAAATATCTATCTGCCTCAGTCGGGCTATATTCATAACTGTCAGATGTGTTGAGGGATAGTCTGTGTACTTGATAGCAGTCTGTACCTCTAGCTCTTCATCTCCTGGTTGGAAGGCCCCCGTGGTGTTGAGGCCCATGTCTGCAGGGTTTCTACGGCCTCCTTCTCCTCTCCTTCGGCCCCCTGACCCCCTGGAGGACATGGAGCTGGAGGAGCTTGGGTCTCGGGGGCTGTTAACTGTGGGGAACTGTGGTCGGCTATAGGGCAGAATGTCCTCTGAACCTAGGAACCAAGAACAATTGTAGGAGGAATTAAGACTTGCATAATCAAAAAGACTTCAAACGGCATTGAGGTATTCCCTCACATAGTATTTGTTGCTGTACCTGCATGTTGGCGTGCCTTGTTGGCGGTGCTACCTTCGTGTTTATTCCCTTTGCCGCCATGAGCAGTCTTTTGTCTCTCCTGAACGTCTCTGCGTTCAGACGAGCTGGTTCTGGGGTCCGAGCCCTCCCGGGGCCGATAGCTCCCCGTTCCTCCTCTCTTGTCTCGACCCTCACCTGCTTTGGGGGAAATCACTCCTCTTCCCTCCAGGGCTACCTTGGAGGGGTGTGTAGGCGACTTAAGCACAGCGGGTGGTGGGATAGGCGGAGGTGGGAGATCTGAAAGATAAACACACAAAGTAAGAACGCATTACCCACCAACGTCAATAACTAGGGTTTAGGTAATTGCACAAGCTCGAGGAACAAGAATCTGTACTCTTAAAACTTTTGTGTGTATCATCTGTTACTCAGCTGTCTCACACCTGCAAGGTGATACACAAACACAGCTGCAGTGTGTGTACATACACTCAAAGCTGTACACATGGCTATGCCGAACGGAAACTCCTCTGTACAGACAGTAAACAGAACAGACGGCACTACAGAGGCGGAATCTGGCCAGAGTGTTATGAGATTTGAGCAAGAGGCGAGAGAGGAGGAAGAGGGGAGTGTGATGGTCAGCAGCTGGCTCTCTCTGACCTGCTTGACTTCCTCTGTCGATGAATCAATGCTGCTTGTCCTTGAGCCATTATTCATATGAGGCCAGCCAGTGGGCCGCCTAGCCTCTCACACATCACACAGCCATCTAAACAAAACGCTGAGAAAAAAGCCTTGCCTGCCTGCAATCGATGGCTTTTCATCTTCTAATCAGCTTCCGATCTGAAGGATGGTTGTTGACGGCAAGACCCATAATCCACATAGGATTAGAAAGTTAATAAAGGTAGCAAGTGCCAACTCTTACACCTTACTTGCTTCCCGGAGGCTACCAAATACTCTTTTGGTGAAACACTGGACTTTGTGGAGAATCAAAGCTTTCATTTCCTTTTTTTACACACGGAAGGCTAATGAGGCAGGTGATGTCTTTGCTGCGTCTTGTTGGCAGAATCAGGCAGCTTCAATACACTCTTCTGATTATCCTCCACCTCCATCCACTCCTCCTGAATACAAAAGGGGGCCAGTCAATATCATAGAGCAGAGAGGCGTCTGCAGTTTTTTAATATCTCTCTTGCCTCCTGAGTCCTGCCTCAGTCAGAGTCAGATCAATGCCACCGTCTGTGAGATATAGCTCACTACATGGGAGGAACAGAGCGCCTGTTAGATTTATGAGGAAATATCAGCGAGGACAGAGCGCAGGTCTGAAAAGTGTCTCTGGGCTTGCAGAGGAGGGTCTACCGGCAGTCCTGGTGGTTAATTAGGCAGACGAGGCAGGGACAGATGAAAGTAGACAGGAAAGGGTTAAGTTCAGAGAGGAGGTAGACAGAGGCATTAGAGTCAAACACAATATGAATCACAGGGGGAATATAACTTGGGTGTTTCCAGATCCACTGTGCAAACAAGAGTGTAATGAGCAGGTCAAAGAATGGTAAGGGTGGGGAAGGAAGGCTGCTGGGGCATATGGGGGGGTTTGTTCCCTTGCTGGTTCACTTGTTGTCTGCCTTTATTTTATTGCTGCCTTAACTGATGATGATGCTGCTGTCTGGATAGTAGTCTCAGTCAGAAAAGTAGAGAGACTACAGAAATACAAAGGAATGCTCACTGCGTCTGTCCTCATTTTTTAAATAATTCATCAAATCACCTTCCCTCGCCCATAACCTCAGCACCAGTGTTCCAAACCACAGACAGGGTATGTAGGGTGGGGGATGAAGGGGAGACAGAGAGGGGGTGGAGGGTGCAGGGGAGGCAATAACCTCCAAATGAAAAACAATCCATTCAGATCAAATGCAATCAGCAGGAGGGCTGATGGACAGACAGAGCTGCAGAGCTGTCAGTCCGCCCCTTGCTGCTCAAACAAAGACGGAGGAGAGTGGAACACAGGAGAAAAGGAGAGAGTGGAGAGGGATGGAGAGATCACTCCAAAGGGAGGGGCAGCGGATGGGGAAGAAGCCAGGATATAAGGAGGATGGCAGGAGGCGGAGGTTCAGGGTGGGGTGGGGGGGATTTTCTGCAGTGATATAGCTGGTCTGGCTCCCAGTGAGCTGGATATTAAATCTCCCTGCAAAGTGCTTCCAACACTCAAGGACACCTGACACTAAGAGGAGAGCCAGCTCTGGGACAGCACATACTGTACACAGCAGAGTGAGTGTGTGTGCACACAATCACATACACATAAATACTAAAAAAATAACAAAATCTTTCCACAAGATCAAAGCGAAGAGGAAACAGCCAGAAAAAGTGGCTTTCCGCTGGTACGCTGTGTGTTGTAAAGAACGATGCTGTAAATGACTCTTTTTACTTAACAAGGTTAAAGCTTTTTCTTCTGTGTACAGCTGCTCCGGTATTTAGCCCCGGTTTGGTTTATGTTCTTCCCATGCCGAGTGTAAGGTGGCACTTCAGGATGAGCCGGAGCACCTGGATCAATTTCATTAGTGGCTAGAGTGGAAAGACATTCCAGTGTCAGCATAGCCAAGCTGGGCAAAGCTCCCCTGAGACAACCCCCCCCCCCGCCCTGGCCTCCAGCCCACCACTCCCCCAATCTGTTCAGCACGGTCACAGATTAGGAGTGATGCCATGTATGCATGTGCATAAACACATAAGAGAAGATGATTAAAACTCTGGCTCACAGCACACCTATACTCAGTCATTTACTGTGATTTACTACATCACAGTAAACTGCACTTTTCCCTTCCATATCTGTAGTGGGAATAGTTGGAGAGCCATTGATACAAACTGGCCATCTGTGTACTCGTGAGATACAGCTAACCTGCTACTGCTGCTACATGTTTATCTCTCCATCAGTCTGTTGTCAGTATTAAGTCATTAATACCTTTTTACCTTACAGATAATCATTTACATACCTGGGGACTTAGAGTTTCTAAAAAAAACTATTAAAATATTTATTTGTGATTTTCAGACAATATCGTGATTGGTGTCTTCAAGAAATATGAATATTGAAGTAGTTTACTTTTTACACTTACTTTAATTTTGAAAGTAGTTTCAAATTATTTAGATTTTTGAGTTTTTATTATACTGAAATACAATCATGTACCTTCATTATAGACGTCACGCCGCTGGTTCACTGGATGACCTGCAGGATGCTGTTTCTGCTTCTTAGGAGGCCTCCTGTGTACAGCTGCCATACTCATGTTACTGTCTGTAGACACCGGGCTGCCAGGACGGTGGCCTGACGGGTTTATTTGGTATTTTCGTGCTGAAAAAAGAAACAGTTTGCTTTTACCATTCCTCAAATGTCCTGCAGTAACATTTCTTGTGGATGTGGTCGACCATATTAAACCTACCTGAAGCTCCTCCGACTTCGTGGCCCTGTGTGTTGGGATATTTGGCCACCCTGAGGCCTGAATACTCTGCAGCTGCAGCAACTGCTTGAGCAAAGTCAGCGTCAGTGAAGAAGGATCCATCTGATGAGCTGACGGCACTGGACCTCCCTGAAGAGACATTATCCTCTTCAGAAGCCGACCCCCATCCGTTGATCATGGAGCCGGTCACCGAGCTCTCCAGGTCACCCATGCTGGACGCAGGCGTCTGTTCAAGCCCTCGTAGCAGCAACCTTCGCGGATGCATCTGGGGATGGTGGGGGTGTGTGTGGGGGTGGGTGTGGTGGTAGTGCATCTTGGCCACCTCTGCATCTGTCTCGTCACCCTCCTCCTCCTCTTCCTCCAAAATATCATCCTCCTCTTCCTCCATGCCATCAGTGTCCAAGGCCAACGGGCTAGTAATGTACCCATATGTGTGTGAAGGAGAGTGGGACCTTGGAGGGGGTGGGGGGCTCACAGCATGACGCCTGCAAGAGGTGAGAAACACTTGGTAGCAGACGTCCATCCAATGTTTAATATTTTGGATAAATTATTCATAAAAAAGATGGTAAAATACACAAGCCAATTTTAGTAGGACCATACTGCTAATTTAGCATGTTTAGACCAATTAACAACAAATAACGTGCTTCACATTAATGCTGAAGATTTTCTGAGGTACATCTATTTAGATGTACTTACATTAAACTCTATGTTGTCCAGAAATCACACCCAGAGAATAAGCAATAAGAAAACACAAATTCCAGCAATGATGTGAATTTGATAGTTTCTTATTTTAAAATGGCTTTTGTTGGGCAGTTCAATCCTAAATGTATGGAAATTGTTTCTTTGCTCACTAACAAGGAGTTTTTCTAAATTATTCCTTCCCACAGCTGTATTACCACACAATAACAGCACTTTCACAAAAAGTAAAACTGACTCAATTTAGACTACAATGTGTTACCTCAAACAACTTTCAAATCGCTGCAAGTTGATTTTTTTTTTTTTTTGCTGTACTGAAATGAACTGAAACAAATGGCTCCCTGGAAGGTAAGAAATCAATTTTAAAGCTAAGAAATGCTTTTGAAAAATGTCCAACAGTGCTGTACAATATACAGATTTTGGAGTTAATGGGCTAAAACGTGGAAAATACTTGTGAAATTCAAAGATTTCTCAATGAGGCTTTAGAGAATAGATAAATGTCCATAATATCTTTACACATGCTGATTACTCTTCTTTCGCTACTTGTCACACTTCTATCCTAGGAGACCGTTTGACTTCATACTGGTGTACCTGCGTTCATGGCTGTCATGTACGTCCTGGAGCATCGGCTGCATCTCCTCCTGAGGTGAGGGGGTGAGAGTGGCTGTGGACTGGTGACTGTAAGATACAGCAGCAGGGGAAGAGGCTGCCCCTCGGATAGGAGGAGTGGGCCCCCTCTCTATTTCTTCTTCCTCCTCCAGCTCATCAGGCTGCAGGTACATGTGAGAGGGAGGCATGGGGCACTGCATGTCTGGGTCACAGCTGCCAACAGAGAGAAACAAGCCTCATTACCTTCATATCACTCACAAAAAAACATGGATGTTTTTATATACTGAAGCCAGGAAAACATGCACTAAATATTCATGCCATACTTCTATCAAGGTTTGACATGAGCCTAGCGCTAATAGATAGAAAACCCTTGGGGCACATGCTTGCAATGAATGCGCGAAAGAGGAGAAAAGGCAGGAAGAGTGAACTAGTATTTAAATACAGTGTGAATGCCTGTCAGATTGTCAGTGTCTTTGTGTCTGTGCAGACATGTCCCACCTTTCTTCCATCGATAGAGAGTACTCCTCTGTGCTCCGGCTTGGGGGTGGGTTTGCAGGGGGAGGGGGCAGAAGGTCAGCCCAATTCATTGTGCTCTGTTTGGGTAGTTTAGGGGTGCGCACTCCCTTCTTCTGACCCTGACTCCCTGTTCAAGAATTGAGGAAAAAAAGCACTCCATCAGTCACAAGACACCTACAGAGACACAGACTTATATGCGCTCTGTCTCTGAAAAACACATTGATTATTCATGTTAAAGAAATCGCAAGATAATGAGTAAGGAATTGACAGCAGATAAAATGCATTAACAAGGCTGGCTGACAAAGAAAAGATCATTTTACACGTGAAAGTGCAAAGGCTAATGCAACCCACCACTTTGTGCAAGTGTGCACACATACCTCTCAGCTATTAAATAATGGGAAATACTATAAAACACAGTAATTTCCCTACAACAGTATTACCCAGTACCAAGAGAAAAGGTAGGAAAAATCCAGCAGAAAAGGATCCAATTAATACTAAACTATTAGAATTGTGAACCAATGAGCTGTGAGGTGCAGTGAGCATTAAAGGCTTCTCCTTAATGGCTTGAACTTCAAATGCAATATCAGAATGGATACATGGCATTAAGGTGGCAGTGTTGCATGCCGTCTGCAATGTGTTATCATTTGTCCTTGTCCGCAGACAGACATTGAGGCCCTGATGAAATTAGGCTGCTCCATACTGGAATTAAGGTAAAGCCAATTAACGGAAGCAATGCAAACTACGCAAGGACAAACAAGAGAAATTAAACAGAAAGCAGGGAAAGAAAACAAAAAACAAAATTAATAAAAGAAAAATATCCTTTTATCTAATTTGCTTTAAACATCCCTTGGATGACATTGCACCCAGAAAACAAAAGGCTCAAGAAATGCCTGGCATGGTGCTCAAGCCATTGTTTGGAGGCATTGTTGTCAGTTTCCTCTTCTCTTTTTATTCAGCAATTTTCCACTTTGTGAAGGCATCTTCCTTTCAATTTCTCATCAAGATAGGCTGACATGGAAATTAATCAAATTACCATTTTTAAAGCATGCATTATTAGCATCTCAAAGTGATTTATTGCGTTTGAGCAAAACTGGGATTTTCAAATGGAGCTGGGGGGGGTTGTATGTGATTATATGATCCACAACAATAATACGCTGGGAAAAATACTTTGACAGTTAAATTAAAAAGAGCACAAAAAAGAACAAAACTCCAAACAACCTTAAAGGGAAAATCTGGCATTTTTAAACCTGGGACCTATTTTAACAAATTGGAATTGGTACACTGGTCCTCTGCTGGCATCCGTGAACGGTCTGCAATGACTGCAATGTAATCCTTGCAGGAAATTGCGCCTGTAAAAAGTACATCCACTTAAAGTGCTTGTTTTTGCCACTGACAGGCTCAGTTTGTTGTTTGAAGTGTCTTACTCTTTAACAGAATGGTCTGTCTCTGTGGGGATCCGTTCTATAATGTTGTCAGACACTTATAACAGTCTGAGCCTGTCAGTGGCGAAAACAAGCACTTTTAGTGGACGTACTTTTCACAGGCACAATTGCGCCAAAGGATTACGTTGCAGCCAGTTTGCAGATGTAGACAGAGGCGATCTACTGGACCAATTCCAAAACTTTTGGTAAGTAGGTTTAAAAATACCAGAGTTTCCCTTTAAGAGAGAGAACGAGTCTTTATATATGTTGATTTTGCAACCTCTGACTGCCCTTCCCGGAACTATTCTCGTCTTTTACGCCTCATTCCGCTTACCGGAGGTACTACTGCTGCCTCGATCAGAGCTGTTGTAGGAGCCTCCAGTGTGGCTGTCATGCGTCTGACTGTAGGGGATGGTGGCGGGCATAGGGCTGTCACCTCCTCTGTAGCGGTCTGATGGTGAGGAGAAGGGAGAATATGGTTAGTGAGGCCCAAGGCAGACATACTGCCAACTCAACAACTTTCAAGCAAATCCACCACGTTGTAATGAACAAGGAAATGAAGGACAAGAATTTATCAGTAATACAAAACCACTTCTCAATGGAAATGTGAAATGATGTATATCATAAAATACACTGAGCACAGTGTTAAACATGACAAGAGGCATGCAGTTCATGCTTTATAATTTTCAGGTGAGTATGTGAAGACATGCAACATCTGCACACAAGATTCAAAACTATCGCACCAGCTGTGGTTCCTTTCTGCAGGTACAACAAGGTGATGATAGCTTTGTTGAAAGCGTCAAAAGATCCAAGAGTTATCTTTGTCTTTCTCTTCAGAAATCTGACACCAAAGATAAACCCTCACACCTGCCTTCATCGCAAAAACACAACCCAGATAGCGTACGACAGCAATTCAGGCCTGGCCCACATTTAGCGGCAAAGATTACATGATTGCATGGTGGGTGATGAGGGGTTACATGAACGCCATACAGACGGGCAGAAAGAAAGAGTGATGATGCCTATGTTGACTGAAAAGGAGCGTGACAGAACCAAGGAGAATATGAGCATGGAACTCTTCTACAGGCTTCCACAGTGAGGCTGAAAGAGCCGGGAGAGGAGAGAACAGAGGGAAAAATCAAGTGGAGGAAGATCATGGCTCGGAGATGACCTCTTGAACCATGGCTGCTGGGCATTCCACACACTCACCCTTGTTCAGCTTGTTTTGCTCCATGATGTTGTACTGCAGCTGTGAGCCCATTTCTTGTTTCTGCTGCTGGACTGAGGTGGGCTTCCAGCAGTGTTTTTCATTCACCTCCCCTCCAACCCCGAGTCCTCCTCCACTCCCTCCGGTTCCTCTGTCTGAGTTCATGTTGTTGCCCATGATGGAGGACTGGATGAGTTGGGTGGTGGCATACGGCGTCGGCTGGCCGCCTGGACCCACAAAGCGGCCTTCTTTCAGGTTTGGGCTGTTGAATGTCTTCATCTCGTTGATCTTGCTGGACAAGTCTACATCTCCATAGACTCCTGAATCTGGCACAATGAGGTTGGTCTGCTTGTTTTCCATCTGGTTGTTATAATTGGCGATGCAGTCAGCTGGAGAACATGAGGAGGGTATTTAGTCAATCTTGTCTACTGCTGATCAGCTTAGCAGCAGGATGCCAGCTCCATAAAAACTTTGAAACAATGGGGCACTGTCTGATTCACTGCAGAGCTGAAAGCACTTATTTGAGGAAAGTGAAAGACATTTACATATTCAAGCTTGTGAAAGATCACTGCGCCCGCCAGAGACATTTCTATTTCCATTTAAAGTCTCAGTTTTGTTTGCCAAATGATCTACTTTAGGTGAGTGACACAGGTGGTGTTACACCTTTCTCGCTCAGCTTCTTCTCAGTCTCACCCGTGACTCACTGTGGTTGTCATCTCTGTTCTTTTCCATCTGACGGTGGGAGCGTCTTTGCTCATTGAGAGGGACAGAGTGACATGTCTGTATCAAAGACCTGGAATGAGGCGTGCAGTAAAAGCACAGCTCTACTGACAGATTCAATTTTCCCTGGCTCATAAAATATTCAAATCCTCCAGCAGATCTGAGAGCCAGCCTTGCGGTAAATACCAAGTATGGCCATAGGTGCATGCTGCTCGTGCCATGCGCCTCACATTTCAGCAGCACGGAACAGCTCGACACTTCAAAGGTTGATGTGTGAAAGCGCCCCTATGGCTGAGATAAAGGGACATTAACTCCTATTTCTTTGCTCTGTCACCTAGTCAGTGATCCTCTTAATGTTCACAGAGTTTAGGTTTGGCACACACACAAAGCATGCGTCTGGCAAGCTCCTTAGTGCCATACAGCGGGGTGTCATGCGAAGAGTGAGCGCTGCCTTTAGCCTGTTATTCCTTGTTCAACATCTCACACCACTGTTAGGGAAGAGTTAACACTTCAACCTCAGAAGGGTGATTAGCACAAAGAAAAAACGGAACTTGATGACTATATAGTCTACACAATGAATTATTAATCCTCACTGGAAAATGTTTGAAGTAAGGAGAAACTATTGCATGGTTAGATGGATATTAGGCCAAACAGCTGCATAGGAATTATGGGCTGGCCTTAAAGGCATAGTCCCAAAGTGTATAATTTAGAGCATAAAGCATTTCATTGCAGTCCAAGTTTCCAAGGATATGGTTGTTTAATACTTAGGTCACAGCTCAAGATTAACACTGTGTCCTGTGTCATCCAAGCTGAAGTTTTTGGCTGCAAGTTTTACTCTCTTTTCTTTTCAGATAGGTCACTGTGTGTGTGTGTGTGTGTGTGTGTGTGTGTGTGTGATGTATAGTGTAGAGTATTAGTGTATAAGATTTTGCTCCCTTTTGTTGACAACTGTACTAGTGCTGAATAAACTAAAATGCCACTTGGTGGTGTTCCATAAGTCTATTTCCCTGTTTTCCTCTCCACCTACCACCCCTCATACATTATAGTGTATGTTTTAGCATATACTTATTCTCCATCACTCCTTTCTCCCCGCCTTCCATCTGGTCTTTCAGGTGCACCTTTCTCCCTCTATCACTCTCTGTTCCTTTGCTTTTGGCCATCGTCTGCAGTCCAGCCTTGACCTCTTCGCCCGCTGCACATTTCTTAAATAACTGAGCACTTAGGGGAAATTACATTACCGGCTATAACAACAGTATGGAAATCAGCAGAGCAATTCGATTAGCAACAGAGTAGAGCCACAAGCCCCTCTCAGTGAGCTCCTTTTATTTCCTTCCTAAAACAGCTCTACTTTAACCTCAGATAAATCAAACACACAAGCACGCAGCCACTCTTAATCCTAATATTTCTTCAGGTTTTTCTTGTGGAGACCTACAGAAAGGAGAAATACACAGAAGAACTCTCCAGGGAGCTAACCCAGATATCAGATCTTACTTCCTTCTGCACTGCAGATTCCCCCAGCTCCTACATGTCTTATCTCTACAGTTATTTTGTCAAGGACTGCATCATTGCATTTGAGGGGAGTGTTTATTTTTGTTGTTGCCTATGTATGGAAGTGTCCACACTACGTACCTGGACGGCTGTATGTTGCCAAGTTGCTGTCGCTGTTGCCATTTCCTGCAGTGCAGCAGTTGATGCTGCAGTCGTTGTGGTTGGAGCAGGAGTTGGGCCACGTGTCAGCTAGCCAGGGCTGAGTGGCAGATTCCCCAATGTTAAGCAAACCAGGCCTGTAAAGAAAATGGGACCAAATGGTTAACAACAGTAAGAGACTTAGCCAACACCACAATGAAATTTATGTGAATGAACTGAAACACCCACAGTAACATAATATTTGAAAGAGAAGATTATGTGGAGTTCCTTTATCCAGCAGCTAGGAAAAATAGAAATCCGGCTTTAGTACTTTGTGCCTTTTGGCCACACACACACGCACACACACACACACACAGGCCCGGGAATCACATTAGAAAAAAGTCAGCTAAATAAATTGTGTGTGCTTGAATTGCCCACAGCCGATGATACTTTCCCTGAGCCCTCGTGAGCATTAGCGATCTGCCTGGATTAGACAGCCAGATAAAACTCACTCCCAATGTTGCGAAATGTACTTCCTGAACAGCCAGTGAACCACAAATGCTCCCCGGGTAGATTCCACGGTGTCACACAACATCTCTATCATTTAAAAAGTTTTTTTAGTGGCACAGAAGGAAAGAAGGGAAACTTGAGCACCAGAAAAAAAATCTGTGCGGACCAGTCCTTCACATCATTCATCTCTATTGTTTCCATGTCTTGCTCCTATTTCTTCGGCTTTAATCCCAATACAATACAAGATCACTTTTTCAACAGGATTCTACTGTATAAGCTGACTTCGGGGGCAACCGCTGAGTGTTAAAAGAGCTGTGAATAAATAGCCTCATATTGCCCATGAAATGAATCAATCTAGCAAACAAAAAGAAAGAAGGCTACTTTACCAGGGCCATGCATTGTTTGAGTATTCAAACCGCCAGAGAACGACTCCCAGTTTGCATATCCCAACACTGAATTAGCATTGAATTACGTTTCCTCATTCCCTCTCAAATGACTCATTTTTCGGATTAATTTGGGGTAATGAACACATTTGTCTTGTACAGCCAAATACAATCTCACAATAGCTCCTCAATCACCCTGGCAGTTGTATGTTGATGTTGAATGGCCATAGTCTTTGTGCAGAGCTGACACAGTCATGCTGCATATGGGATTCAATCATAGAGCTGGATAATATAATGAATATGGATTCACTGCTGATGGCTCCAAGCTAACTATTCATTAACACATGAACAGCACACACAAATGTATGCTTACAGTCAGTATTGTGTACATTCTGTACTCTCAGTAAAGAGAGGGCAACAAATGAATACATATTTCCTTTTTTGTCTGCATACTCAATTTTCACAATTTCCCAGATGTATGAAAACAAGCCAAATGCAATGGATATACAAATGAGTGTTAGCAAGTCGACGCAGTGTTTACCATGGCTAATTCTGTACAGCCTCACTGAGCACAATGCACCATTCCACAACATGAAGAGGTGTGCTGTTACTGCTATGTTTGTGCATGTATCTCCATTAATGTTTTAGGGTGACACTATGGCACAGCCTTGTGGTTGGATGTGGCTCTCCACCATATAGGATGAGGATGGGCTACTGGCAGACTACATAGGGCTTTGTTCCTGTTATCATTACATACTTAGTGCACCTCCTTACCCCTCCTCAGCTCTCTGCTGCTTAAGAAAGTCACAGCACTCCCCCTAGTGTTTGTTGTGGATAAGTACACTTGCCCAATCTACTCATTTATTCAGGAGGGTTTAACGTCCTATTGTATTTCTTATTAAATTTTAATCATGTAATTTCCCCAAATGTGTTTAAAATTTAAAATAACATACACTATAAGAACAATAAATTAACTCTTACCTTCCAGCGCTGCTAACACCTTCTCCACCTCTCTGATATGCCACTGAAAAAAGAAAGAAAATAATGAGTTTCCAACACCACCACTATTATTACTGTCTTCACATCATCATCTTTGTCACTGCCATACAAGGTCAAAAGAAAATGATTCATTTGATTTTGAATTGTCAGTTTTGTGAGTGATGATGGAAATGCTACTTTTCTACTAGTAATGCTACTGTTTGTGTGCGTGTTATTGTATCGGTTCAAGTGAGCATGTGAATGAATGTGTGGCATAATTTCAACTGAGTCACACACACACACACACACACACACACACACACACACAGACAGACAGACAGACAGAGAGACAGAGAGACAGAGAGAGAGAGAGAGAGAGAGAGGGAGAGAGAGAGAGAGAGAGAGAGAGAGAGAGAGGCAGGAGGACATGTAAGAGGCTTATGAAGAACAGAGATGCAGAGCTGTTTGGTTTTCTGGCTCGGGTTCAGTGTTTTTTGAAGCTCTGTACGCTGCAAGTTGGACTCTTTCAAGGAGCTTTAAGCTGCCGGTGTGTGAAGGAGAGATAAACTTCCAACTTTAATTACAATCTCTTCCCTGAAAAGAGAGAATGTGGAGGAGTGGTAGGTAGGGCCTTAGCTGTGTCATATCCCTGTCTCTTTTTCAAAACAGGAAGTGTGGTTTTGTCCGTTGCATGCAACCAGAGGGGCTCTTAGATTAGCTCTCCCTAATGCAAACCAAAGTATCACAATCTTGTTCTAGATTAAAATCAGTATACTGGACTGTAACAACTGGTTTTACACAGGGTACCAGGGAAGGGACTTTCTACTTAAAGAGACAGAAACCTAACCACAGAAGCAAGGAGTGAGTTTCACCTGAAAGACTTCCAGCAGATCATGAAACAAGCTTGCAATTGCTAAATTATTCTACCTGATTGCAAGCCTCAGGGCAGACAGAAACAGCACTGGTACTGTTTAGATACGACCTCTGCACAGACAGGATCAGCCAGTATAACCACAAACACATACTGTACAGCATTGTCTCGCTCACTCTCCTTTTTCTGCTCTTGCTTTTACTTCCTCTCACCTGTTCACCGTTTCACATTCGCCACTACACTAAGCACTGCCAACACCCCTGACACACCTCTAGAGAACAAAGAACTTCAGGCAGATGAAAGTCCACAAGTGAAAGAAAAAAGGAGTAGAGGACTGTAATATTAACTTGCAGAGAGCGAAAGAGAGGCACATAAAGAGCTTTTCTTTTATCTATTTTACACTGACACGTCAATTCACAGATAACCTGGTTAGCTCCGCTGCCACTTGCCTATTGGTGTGTTGGAGAGCTGGTGGTGTGTCATTCTTTTAAATCCCATCTGAGGTTGCCAGCAGCCCTTTGATCAAGTCACCACTAGTTTTAACAGCTTCTCAGTGGTCTCATGCTTCTCTTTACACTTAACGTTTTGACACGACCCCAACATTTGCTGGAACATTTATTTCTCGCTAGATCTTTAAACTGCACCAACGACTGGCTCATTCTTTTGGTACACATTGAGTTTTCCTTGCTGTCTTCTCTAAAGTCAATGTATCTAATCTATTAGGACTGTGGCTGTTCTGGTTATTAAAATAAGTGTTTCACAGATATAGTGACAAGTCTTAATGAATAAAAACAGACAGTACATAAATCCCTTAGAGTATATAGAGTGAAAAATCCGAGTGCTTACCTGTTGGTGTGAAAGTAAAGGATGGCACTGTTGGGACAGAAAAAAAAGGAATCAATTTATTGTTGTGTATCAACAATGCCTGGAATAATTTCAATGCTTCATCACCACAAAGTTCACACATCCACAAAAAGTATTTTAGCCTTTTTTCACATGCTACTCGATGCCCCTTAGTCTTTGATCCATGCAGACATCCCTGGACCCCAACTGGGGGAAAGTGAATGTTGAGCCAGCTGCTGGTTCAAATCCTGGCCCAGACTGTCAGAGGCCTGCTGGGCAGGGGTCAAACACTAGGGAGATATCTGTTGCTATCTCTAACGCTCACATCGTCACCCACACAGCTCAATTACTCACACTTGGAAGGGGCCCTTGTGCAAAACATCAACCTACTAGGCAGATTTAGATTCTGTAATGCCTGGTCTGGTCTGTGGGTTTCTTCTATAAAATGTTCTTGGTTTGTTGTTGCCCTTTTTGAAGAAGTGAAGAATGCCACAGTATGCATTGCAGTTGATGCAACATTGCACCATGCTGGTTATGATCCAGTCCATATATGTGTATTTTAGAACTTTTGCTGTCTGCCTTCAACCTGCAGTAAAAGCATCTGGGAAGGACGTCTGAGAAGAAAGATAGTGCTGCTGTCATATTTTCATTTCCACAAACAGTTAATTCATACAGCACCTGTACTAACTGTTGTCCTCTAAATGCTCCAATTATCTCATCATGTTTGAATCTCTTCCCTTGATGCGCAAACAAGTCTAAAGATACGAGTGGTTGGATGGCTTTTATCTGTTTGATGAATGCCCTTGAAGAGGAGACAGGCTAACGCCTGGTAGGCAAAACAGTCAAAACAAATGTAAATGTGATTGAAATACATAAATCAGGTTATTGTTCTGACACAAACTGTCACAGATGTTCAATCACAGGATATATGAAGCTGTAACTAAGCTATGACTCTGTGTTGAGTAATAATTTGGCAGTTTTTCACTGATTTGTTTGGATTATTTCAGTTACAAGATTTTCTTATTCAATAATTCTACAGCATGGCATGATAGAAATTGCATTGCACAATATTGTATTAGTTTTGATCAACACAAGAGCACCGTAAGGTTTGCATGACAACACTCACTGGCAGAGAAATAAGAATCTTTTTAAGATTACAAGTTTAAATATGTTATCTATTAGAGGCAACACTAGCATAGACTGTAGCACACAGATGCACACATACACAGTCCCATTCAACCTCTTTCACTTGGAGTGCAGATTGTTGCTTCATGTGGTTGCAATTATACTCTTTTCAAAACATTCTTAGTTACCAGTTCCAACAAAGACCGTGGCCTCTTGTGGTCTGGGTGCACAAGGAGGAGAAGGAGTCGTCTGCCTACTGTGCTCCTTAGTAGGTTTATGAGTAAACATCAACATATAGTATCACAGAAAATCTGAAGGTAACCTGACTGTTTGTTAGTTACTTTGGTTTACGTTTGAGGTTGTTTGCTTGGATGATGTCTCAGATTGCACATAATTTCTTCCCATAGCAACAAACTTAGTCCAACAACATATAAGCATTAGTGTGTCATCAGACACAAATACAGTTATATAAAGATCTCATATGAAATGTCATACTGGTCTTTGAGAGGATGTTTAGGATAATATAAACGGCAATGAATAAAACAACAGTTCTGATCATTATAGGTACACAGGTATGTGTAAAAGCTGTAAAAGACCACAGAGCTTAGGGAAAATCTTAGCTGTGTCTCTCACTTTCACATTACATCCCACTATTAGCATGACTGAAGTGGATTCAGAACATGGATAATCTGTGTTTTCTTTGCAACAGCCACAGATTAGCAACAGAAACAGCTGTCAGTCTATTGTCTGTGTGTGACTCGAGGTTGACGGGTGAATCTCCTCTAACCCTGGCAGCAAGCAGTAAACCTGAGCCGAGGAGTGGGGACGGCGCAGGTAGCGCTCACAGGTAGCGCTCACAGGCAGTGCTCACGGGCAGCAGCTGCACAGCCCAAGGCCACACATTAAGCCGGCCCACACATAAATGAGACTCAGAAAGAAAGGCTAATAGCTCCCTTTATACTCTAACTATTGTGGGCAGAGGTTGGTCATGTCATGAACCCTGTCACTTTGACTCAAGTCAGGTAAAAACCCATCGGTTTACGCTGTGGCTACTCAAAGAGGGTTGAACTGCAATCCAAATACACGTGCAGAGATTATCGGACTTTTCAAAACATATGGTAAGTAGACACCATTAACAAGATTGCCCAATGCTCAACTCATCCACATCTAAAGGTCCCTCTCTAAAAAGGACAGCAAGAGTACTTAAAGCATGTGAAAATGCCAGTATGTCGGACCTCAAAATGTACTTTTTCTGAAAACACTCTTCACACACCCTTGCAGAATCAGCGTGATGGAAGTATGAAAGAGAAATAAAAGAAATCTTCACGCAGCACTCTCAGCGGGAGCTCACATCACATCTTAAAGTACCCTACTGGAGAGTACTTTCAGTTAGATTTCACCTGGAGCGCTCTACAAAGAAATGTTTCTGTTAGTGACAGGCAGGATGTGAGGTAGGTTGGCAGCATTTGAGATGACAAACATGGAAGGGACTGGCTTGAAACTGAAATAAACACAGTACCAGACTAATATAATATTGCATTTCATTTTGTCACCAAACTGTGTAAGTGAGAAAACTTCCTCTAACTTCGAACCAGCACAGAAATTCAAGATATTCCTTGTGTTGTTAAAGGTGTACTCTTGCGCTCATGTACTAACCCTTTCGTATGCCTGCATAGCTGGTGGAGAGGCCATTCCTCTTCTTTCGATGTCTGTACAACCAGATGCTGAAGACCATGAGAATGATCCAGCATGCAGCTCCAATGCCTGCAATGAAGGCCGGCTGCTTGACCACATCTGAGATCTGCTGGGACAGGGGGTTTTCCTGGCTCACGGTTTCTGTCATGCGCCCAGATGCATCTGAATATGGGGACAGGGGGAATGATTGGAGATGGAGATGTGATAGCAGGATTAGAAAGGGATAAGGTACATTTGGGATAGTACACGTGTAATGAAGGCAGTTAGAAACGTGAAAACGGGAGAGAAGAAACCTAAAACTGAATCCAAGTGGAAAAGCCTGAAAAAGGGAAAATATATTTAAAATAAATGGAGTCAGCACAGTACATAAATAGGAACATTCCTGTTTCTCCAGACGCACAAAAAGATTCTTCATCTCAGCGGGTGTGTATGAGGCTGGGTTGTGGAAAAGGAGTCGTTTCTCTCTATTATTCAAAAGGCTTTTCATCGCAAATCCCAGTCAACAATGGCAGGTGAGCAGACGAAAGCAACCAAAGACATTCAAAGGGAGTCTGTGCACCACACCAGCCTGATGGAACCAAATAGGAAAACACAGACATTTACAGCAAGCAGTGGTGGTTTCATAATAATCTAAAAATATCCAATAAGATCACCCTCAAATATCAACACTGCGGTAATTAGGCTCATCTACGAAAAGCTGAGGTGTGAATGTCTTGAAGCTGTTTCTACTGTGAAATGCACTGTAAAGGCACTGTCTGCTGACAACAGTCTGTTTTTCTCATCTGTCTATTCTCTCTGTGCTCCTTCCTCATGCGTGATACATGAAAGACTTCTCCGGGTTGCCCCCCACCTCTCCCAACCCATTCTGAAATGTCTTCATGTTTGTGTTACTTTGTCTCTTTTTCTCAAGTCTTTCAAGTTGTAGCCACTCTCTCATTCTCTACCAACTTTCTAAGCCAGAGGCAAAAACACTTCCCCAATGAAACCAGCTCTCTGCCTCTCCATATCCTTCTGTCTGTCTTTGTCTCAGTCACTCAGTCCATGTCTCCATTCGACTGCCTCTCTTCTCACTTCTGTCTTCTCAATTTGTGGCTCTGTCTGGTCGAGTGAATGGAGCACGCCAATGTGACTAAGCAGCCCCACAAGGAAATGTACAGGTATCTAAGCTGGGATGACGCATACAAGCTCAGAGTGTGACAAATGCATTTGGCTGAAGCGCTGGTCCCCAAGGCACATTGTTCCACTCCAGTGTTGGAACATGGCAACAATCACCACAAGAACTCTTCAAGGGAGAGAAATTGTATCAGCCACAGCCGATGCTTCTTCATGCACATCCCAGCCCACTCAATCACACATTTAAAACCAGATGGAGCTCTCTCTCTCTCTCTCTCTCTCTCTCTCTGCCTCATCCTGCTATTCATGTGTTTTTCAACCCTCTCTTGAGTAGGCAAGCTCAGAGCTTCAGGGAATAAAACCTGACAAAACATCTCAAAATATCTGTCCGTCTAGACCAAAAGAAATTAAATAAATAAAGAGAAATTAGAACAACTAGCCCCAATGCAGTCAGCACTGTTTCTTAGCATTAACAACACGTCATGTCTGAGCCCAGAGTGCAGGATTCATTATTGCCTTTGTTGTTTGAAGCGGAGCAGAGGCAGAAAACATTGCATCCTTGACTGGAGAGCAGAGCAGGGTGGGGCAGCCAGCTCAACAGCTCTGCCACACAGGAATTTAATGTGCCCGTGTTGATCACACTTCCAGCTACTGTAGCTAAAAGACATTTCAGAGTGCACAAAATCTGTTCCCTGTCATTCAAACTCATCATACTCTTTTGTGGCAAGTGTGATGGACTTTGTATAACAGTAATCACGTCAATTACAGTTTTTAAAGTAACACCGTTGATAATGAAAGGGAAAACAGGCAGAGGCTTGAACATGTCCATTACTCAAAAGAAAGGAATTACATAATTGTCTTTTTACTTGGCATCAAGTCATATTACTGAAAAGAGATGACTGGATTAATGCCATAATTATTTGTCGGATGACTGGGTGTCATTCTGTGCGCAAAGGATTGCGATTGAGGACAAACACATTGAAACACAGCAAATGTATCCGCCAGAGGAAAAACAAAATAATTATATGACCTCCTGTGAGAGAGAAGCAAAGGTTGCTCATACCCACCAAGCTGGAAGAAGGTGATATCGCTCTTGACCCCGGGACCCGCCCCGGTGCTTGCTGCTACCTCCACGCTGTAGCGGATCCCTGGGGCCAGACTGGGAATCAGCACGGATAAGGTTGAGCCGTCAACAGTACGGTTGATGTGGTACCTACTCTCATTCCCCAAGCACCAAATCTGCCATAACGGAGACAAAGAGAAAGTGGGGATTGAGGCAATGTTATGAGGGTTTTGTGACAACATGTAGTTTGGTAGCTGCCACCAATCTGTGTCCTTATAATTGGTTGGTGCTGCTATTGGAACATTTTAGCGCACCGTGGGTATTGTGTTACATCTCTGAGGTAGGAAAATATTTTACAGCATGGCTTTATGTTTTACAGGTTGTGCTCAACACAGGCTCAGTATTAGCTGAGGTAGCCATAACACGTCTCAGTGTAGCCTTAAACCCATGAAAAACAAATGGGGATCAGTAATCACTCCCATAACCCAATTTCAGCAGAAGCTAAGTGCTGTCATTCCCAGGAAGGAGAGCGGTCTCGCAGGCTGACTCAAACCAGGGTCACAAAGAGAAGTATACATTCACCTCAGCATGAGGCCTGGAGACCTCCACTTCCTGAACCCTTGACATTCTGCTTTCTTTTGGGGGGGGGGGGGGGGGGGGGGGGGGGGGGGGG
>JAVQJL010051127.1:0-79111 GCA_036024295.1 Nannoperca obscura
AGGCATTAAATGGTGAATTATTTTTAGGAGATAGTGTGCATCATCTTTTTATTTTACAGCTGTACTATTCAGAGATGATGGTAGGTGATAATTATTTTCTTTGCTCTTTTAAACTGTAAAATATAGTAACAAAAGTGTTCATATACCAATGGTCTGAATTATATACAGTATAATATACTATAGTCCCAGTGAAGCTGCTACTATTGATGCTGCTAGTATTTATTAAACACTGTTTAAGTTTTTGTAATAAATAAAAACTGGGGGGAAAAATGGTAAATGATATGTTCATATTGCGCAATAACGCCCTTATTCCCCTTCCTATACACAGTTCAATCTCTCATTATTGATTAAAGTGATTATACAATGAGGATATGGCTCAGAACTGATTCACCTCTTGGACAGTATATTAATTGTGGTCAAACTGCCGCCTTCTATTCCATCATAAAGAGGAAATTGATAAGCCAATGTGTTTCATTGTTATTCTAGTGACACGCTGTTGTGTTTCATTGGGGGGGAACAGTCTGGGGGCAAAATGGACAAGCTGGAATAACAGAATCGAGCGGCGGCTGCGGACGCTAGGTGTCACCCTTGTGACTTTGAAAGCGGCTTGCCCTCGACAGGATGTGATGGCGGCTGAGCGCGCTGTTGAGAGGCAGCCAGGCGGGAAGGCAGACTGGCTGCATGGGAGGAGGGTGTGTGTGTGTGTGTGTGTGTGTGTGTGTGTGTGTGTGAGAGAGAGAAAGATAGAGAGACAGAGAGAGAGAGAGAGAGAGAGAGAGAGAGAGAGAGAGAGAGAGAGAGAGTGTTACCGGCTGAGTCTCTCTTCTATCTGAATGTGAAGAGTGAGATTTTAGGGAGGGCTACCAGAGGGACTTCATATTCGCCTCTTTTTATTGACAGAGTCGTTTTCGTACTTCTGTTGGCTGACACGTGTCAGACGTGAATTGTTCACGTCATAAAGACCTTCAATATAATGTCGGCCCGAGTTACATGGAGACAAGGGAGAATGGGCGCATTGAATAATAGCCGATAATTGATTTGTTCCCTTTAGTTTGATGATTAACGACAGGCTTGAGGTCATAGTCCACCCACCTCATTATTAACCTTTATAAATATGGACTTTGCAGCTGGCAAACACAAACGATTTAATTACAGTGATGGCAATTCATAGGATGAAGCTATTTTCTCGATTGTTAAACTCACCCCGTTATAGGCTGACGTCTATTGGTGACGTGTTCTTCTTGGAGTATTTAATGGTGTTTTTGAATTGTTTGTCATTAACAGTAACCAGGTATTAAACAGACAATATGTTGTGATCTTAAATAAACTGAACCCAATAATTGACCAGCACGTGCTCTTGACATATTAAAGAATCTGTGTGATATTTAACTCTATGCGTCCCAACGTGTTTAGTGTAATTGATAAGGATCATTAACATCATGTGAACGCAATGCGTACAGTTGCAACAGCTGTGTAGATCAACAGCACGCCGTTGAAGGTAGTGAAAATGCTGTTTGGTTCAACAGTGATGTTATCGGCGTTGGTGGAGGTTATACAACTTTGACATGTCACTAACGCATCCTTATAAGTCCACAGACAAACCCCCAGATCTGTGTTTGACTTCTTACAAATAATTGCCCACTGGCTACTGTAGCAGAGGAGAAAGCAACAAGGACCAATCTGTGAAAAGTTATCCTTAGCATCTCTTCTGTGCCTCTGCTGGGGGAAATTAGTCTGTTACTGTTTTTCTTTGTTTTCTTTCTTCCTGCAGCACCCATGGAACCCTCTCAAAGGCCCCATGGGTCCCCAGACCCCACTTTCGGAACCGCCGCTCTAACGACTATCTAATACACAGCGTCGTGTTTCAACTTGCACACTGTAATTGCCTGTTGAGTCGTCCATCTGCGGCAGAACAGGTAGTTGGCCGTGTTTCATTGCTGTACTTTGCCCCACCCACCAGCAGCCCCAGCCCTCCTGTGTAACCCCTGATTGGCTGAGGGGATTGCGGGTCCTGAGACTGAGCGCTCTGCTCGGAGCTGAGCGGCCGCCAGTGTGCACCAGTGAAACGAGAGGAGCGCTCGTTGGAGTCATCTAGACAACCTACTGGCAGCGAGCGGTGATTTCTTTTTTTTTTCTTCTGCCTCAACCGGTCTGGATATATAGGCTACTGTGCTTCTACTTTGCTGCAGCCCAACATGAAATGCGTTTTGTACATACAGTAGGCTCCTGTATCGTTCCCTCCCACTGGTTTTTGGCTACATTTTCATCGGATTTGTTTGTGTTGCATGGACTAATTGTCGGGATATGTGCATTCTTTTCCAAGTGAGACACGAGGAAATTAATTATTAGGCTAAGTAAAAGCTTCAAGACTTGCGGACGGGATGAAAGACTAAATCTGCTGGAAATAAAAAGGTAATCGGGACTTCAGTGATGTGATGAGACACTCCTGCAATTGCACCTATGTTCTTTAGGCAAAGGTATCCGGACTTAAGCTGTTGAATAATTTTGTGACCGCATATCCTTTTAGCTTTTTTCCCCATCAGATGTGCAGTTTGAAAGCCTATAGCTCCCGGCCGAAGAGGAAATTGTATCACTGCTTGTAATTTATCACACAGAAAAAAGATGTGTATCCAAAATGCGACTTAAATGCTGGCTTCAAGGCGGAGAATTTAACACGGACTTTTGAACCCCATTACTTCATCTGCACGGAAAATTAAAAATATTTGTGGACTTGCTCACAGGAATTCCAATTGTGTGTCTATGCAGTCCGAACATTTTTTTTCTCCTCGCAGTCCACTTAAAAATGGACAGTTCATTATATGAGTCATGTGTAAGAGCAGTTTGCCGCTTGATAAGAGCCGCACGGATTAACACGGCTAAATCACTGTTGTGAGAAGATTCAGCATGTTTTCACAGATCTGTCCCCAATGTTTCGTCCGCTGCAGTAAACCGGAGGATGTGCTCTGCCTGAGAAGAGTAAAATAGGCTAAAGCACTTGTTACAATTAGCCTATAGCTTTCGCACCATGATATAATTTCCATATACAAGAGCTATTCGTCACCCAATCACTTTTCTGGAGACTTTTATGAGATGATTCATTTGGAACATTTTTCCTGTTTTCTCTGACGTGCAATCTTGTGCGTAAAAATCAAGGTCTTTATTGGGCATAGAAAAACTCAACAGGTACAATGCAAAACAAGGAAATGGAATTAATACAATTCATTGCTGTGTTCCTCTTATTTTGCGTCGGGGCTGAGGCTGTCATCAACCTAAAGTATGGAATAAACGAGGAGATGAAGCCCGGGTCCGTGATTGGAAATGTGACAAAGGACGCACTAAAGCAAGGATTTCAGATTGCACCGCAGCCCCCGTACTTAAGGGTTATTTCCAATTCAGAACCACGATGGGTGGAACTCAGTCCAGCCGGAATCCTTACAACCCAAATGAAAATAGATCGGGATGTAGTTTGTCGACAAAACCCCAAGTGCATTATTTCCCTAGAAGTGATGTCAAACTCTATGGAGATCTGTGTCATCAAAGTTGAAATTGAGGATTTGAACGATAACGCACCCAGATTCCCAACGAGCCACATTGACATTGAAATTTCTGAGAATGCCTCCCCTGGTACCAGGTTTCCCCTAGAGGGGGCAAGCGATCCGGACTCGGGGATGTTTGGAGTGCAATCATATTCCATCACCCCAAATGAGCTTTTCGGACTAGAAATAAAGACTAGAGGAGATGGGTCCAAAATTGCTGAGCTTGTTGTCCAAAAATCTTTAGACCGGGAGACCCAGTCCCACTATTCATATGAAATCAGCGCAGAAGATGGAGGAGACCCTCCTAAAATAGGCGCCGTCCAGTTAAATATCAAGGTAATTGATTCTAATGACAACAACCCTGTTTTTGATGAGCCAGTGTATACAGTTAATGTGATGGAGAATTCTCCCATCAATACATTAGTCATAGACTTGAATGCAACGGATCCTGACGAGGGCACTAATGGAGAGGTTGTGTACTCGTTCAACAGTTACGTCACCGAGAAAACAAGGGATGCGTTCAAAATTGACCCCAGAACCGGGATCATTACTGTCAACGGCATTTTGGATTACGAAACAGCGCAAATATACGAGATCGACGTCCAGGCCAAAGATTTAGGTCCCAACTCTATCCCAGCTCACTGCAAAGTCACAGTGAACGTGATGGACACGAACGATAACCCACCTGTCATCAGTTTACTGTCACTGAACACAGAGATGGTGGAAGTTAGTGAAAACGCGCAGCGTGGATATGTCATTGCGCTAGTGAGGGTGTCAGATAAGGATTCTGGGGCAAACGGCAAAGTGCAGTGCAGGCTGCAGGGCAATGTTCCGTTCAGGCTTCAAGAATATGAGAGCTTCTCCACTATACTTGTTGATGGCAGGCTGGACAGAGAGCAAAAGGACACGTACAACCTGACCATTCAAGCGGAGGACAGTGGCAACCCTCCTTTACGCGCCACAAAATCTTTGGTAGTCAAAGTCACAGATGAAAACGACAACCCTCCCCACTTCATTAAACCACACTATCAAGAGATGGTGATGGAAAATAACCTCCCTGGTTCGTGTCTGCTAGCAGTGTCAGCAGAAGACCCAGACCTGGGCATGAATGGCACAGTTTCCTACTCCATAGTGCCCGGTGAGATTAAGCACATGGATGTAAACACATATGTCAGCATAAACCCATCAGGCCGCATTTACTCCATGAGATCATTCGATCATGAATACACCAGGACTTTTGATTTCAAAGTTTTGGCCAGAGACAACGGTAATCCCTCTTTATCAAGTAACGCCACGGTGCGTATTGTTGTCTTGGACGTCAACGACAACACACCTGTAATGACAAACCCTCCACTGGTTAATGGCACAGCGGAGGTTTCCATCCCTAGAAACGCTGGGGTGGGTTACATGGTGACCCAAGTTAAAGCGGACGACTACGACGAGGGGGAGAACGGGCGGCTGACCTACACCATCTCAGAGGGGGACAGAGCGTTCTTTGAAATCGACCAGGTGAACGGAGAGGTGCGTTCCACCAGGATGTTTGGAGAAAACGCCAAATCCACCTACGAGATCACAGTGGTGGCGAGGGACCACGGCAAGCCATCCCTGTCCGCCTCGGCCTACATCGTGGTGTACCTCTCACCAGACCTGAACGCACAGGAGCCTATTGGACCTGTCAACCTGTCCCTCATCTTCATCATCGCTCTGGGCTCTATCGCAGCCATCCTCTTTGTCACTATGATTTTTGTGGCGGTCAAGTGCAAGAGGGATAACAAGGAGATCCGGACATACAACTGCAGGTACTGACTAAATGTCGTGTTTGTGTATGTGTGTGTGTGTGTGGGAGAGAGAGAAAGTGCGCGCCCGTGCGTGTGTCCGCGATCGTGCCGGAAACTGCGAGATGTCAGTGCATTGCTTTTGTCATGCAGCATGTAGAGGCCCGAATGTGAGGACTGCAGATTTTATTTTCCACAGCTGAAACTGAGGCAGACGACAAAACCTGGTGCATTAAATCAGACGCATTCTGCTAAAGCCCACTGTTCCGTGCTAAGGAAACGTGATTGATTGATTAAACCCATCCATTGTAACCAATTGACTCATAAATACGACGATTCAACTGTCATGTTCAATTTGTGGGTGTGTTGCCGGACAATTAACGTCCCACTGGTTCAATAGCAGTCCCAGACATTTATTATTTACCGTCCACCATGGCTGATTGGCTGTTAGCAGCTTTAATCTAGTGTGAGTATGGTCCTCTAGAATGATTCAGATTTGCCTCTGCTTTCTTCTGCACCTAGGAGCATAATGGAACAACAACAAAACAACATAAAGAAAATCTAATGCTATATTTTAAAAAATCTAGTTCCGATTATATAAAATCATGTAAGTCACATCATAGCCATTAACTATTTACCCAGTTTCCTGGAAAGGAGGAGATTATTATTTTCCAGACCTTGCATATTGAACATTCTGTTTTGTTCATCAATCTGATCATCAGCTCTGGCTTTGATTTCCCTGTGCCGCATTACCACTATAAATTTACATATAGATTGGATGGGAGATTTTAACCTGAAGCTATAATCATATTTTGCTCCAAACAAAATTTTGTTAATTTTAAGTTAACATGGGCCATTTTCAAGCATGTAGTCATAAAACCTTTTTTTTAAAACTATATTTAGATGATTTTTCGCAATATACATTTGCAATTGTGTCTTTTTTATTCTCATGCAGCAGCGCTTTGATTTTTAAAATTAATTTTTGTTGTCTTTCTAGTAACTCTAAGTACTAAGTAATCATGACTACTCAAGTCTCAATAGTGACCTTGCCTTTAAAATGTTAACAGGAAGAACCCACCCCTCTTTTCATCACAGGAATACTAAATAAAATACTCTAAATGTGTTTACAAGCCTCATTTGATATAGAAGATTACAACAGGTACCTAATGCAATATCATATTTTCAATGTTAGTTATATGTTTTGTTCAGAGAAGAAACAATGATAGACAACAACAAATTTAAAAATTCAAAACTGCTCTCAGTGCTTTACTCTCCTAGTTTGAGACACTCTCCCTGCTGGGTGCTTTAATCAGCACTGATGTGCTCTGCTTCTCAGTCGCCACCTCGGATATGAGGAGCAGTTATCTCCAATTTATTGCTTGTCCTCTGTCAGTCTGTCTGACTCTGAAGATTTTCCCTCCTAGATATCAATTTGAGCGCAGTGTTAACATGCTAAAATGATAAATGAAAATGAGATCGAGTATTTTCTACCCTTGCAGCTGCCCATCTTCTTTCCTCTGAATCAAGGGGGAGCAGAACGCTGTTTTCATGGTGCAATAAAAAAAAAAGAAAAAGACACCACAGTGGTGTGTCTTAACCAGTGTGATTTTAGAAGCTACAGTGGATTAGAGCTGCTTTTTAGTGAGAAACAGAGGACAGTTGGGGCTAGTTTAGCAGAGACGCTCAAGACAAGAGACAGGAACAGAGATACTCCAGATTTTGCAATTTCATGGGTAACTATAATTTTGATTAGAGATGTAATGGAAAAAACCATATGCTCCATGGCATAAGGTTAAAAATGGCCTCTTCCAGAGTTTTAAGTAATGCAGATGGTAAAAAACATCAGAAATTATAGGGAATATGTCTAGTGAAGTTTGCAGTCATCACTGTAGAGTACATAGCATCTGTTCTCATGTGGAAAACTGCAAGGCTGTGCGAAGAATGGATATTTCCCCCCAGTCTGAGGATGCTTTGATAAAACATGGCTGTGTTGCTCATTTGCTCTTATTAAAGTCAAAATACTCAGTTCAAGTTTGCAGCAGCCACTGAGAGCAGCTAAATGAATTTGAATCTGCAGTTCTCCTGTACCTCGTATTGCTAGTGGGCTTGCTTGATAATGAAAGAAAAAATGGAATTAGTGTGGGTTGTGTGCTTTGAATATGATTGCATATACCGGTAGTGCTGCTCAGTACCATTTTGTTCTTTTGCTTTGCTTCTGTGGTTTTTGGCATGTTTGCATATTGTCTGCCTGCTTGTGACATGTCAATTGTTGCGCATGCAAATGCAAACAAACAAGGGATGACAGCTCCATTGCAGGCCGGGAGTGGGGAGTCACTTGAGTGCGCTGTTCCACCCCTGGACACGGGCAATGAGCCTTTGTCTGGTACCCATGGTCAAACAGCGCCTTAGCTGGCATGGCGAGCAAGCTTTTTGACGATGTGGACAGGGGAGGGGAAGGCAGACCACTGCTTTATTGAGTCTGTTCAGTTTCTTCTACTTGCGCAGGGTGGCGGAGTACTCATATGGCAACCAGAAGAAGTCCAGCAAGAAGAAGAAGCTGAGCAAGAACGACATCCGCCTGGTGCCACGTGACGTCGAGGAAACAGACAAGATGAATGTGGTGAGTTGCTCATCTCTCACCTCCTCGCTCAACTACTTCGACTACCACCAGCAGAGCCTGCCGCTGGGCTGCAGGCGCTCCGAGAGCACCTTCCTCAACGTGGAGAACCAGAACTCACGCAATGCAGCTCCCAACCATGGCTATCAGCACCCGTTCACTGGGCAGGGCCACCAGCAGCCAGACCTCATCATCAACGGCATGCCACTGCCAGAGGTGAGATACTATCCGCTGTGCTCTGTCCTAAATCCTTAGCTGGGCTGCTTCAGGTGTTAGAAAAAAAGAAATGGAGTGGTTCACTTTTAAAATTGGTTCCCATGACTAAACGTGAGGTTTCAGTAGCGGAGAAGAAACAGTAAGCAGTATTAAAGAGATTAGAGATTAAATGCACCACTTTTCAATGTATCCCAAGGTCTAGTGAAATTTGGCATTCCATCGTACCACAGATTATTGTGTCTGTGAAATGTCAGTCTGTTATTGATGGAAAGCTGAGCTATCTGAAATGGCACGTGTGACGTTATGTCAGTCGATGAGTAGAATCCTTCAAGGCATTTCAAGGAGCCGAGACATTAAAGCTGACCTGTGACTGAGAGAGCTTTGCCAAGCAGAATTTGGGGGCCTGACAAAGTGGATTATTTGGCCTCTCTTACACCACTTTTTTATTTGTGTGTGCTGAGCTATTGCAAAAAGAACAGTAGTTTGAGCACCTGCCAGATGTATTGGCCCGGCTAATCAGCTCCACCACACGTCATTTCAGGTGCTAGCAGAAAGAATAATCATTGCTTAAATGCTTTATCTGTGTGTCATCCATTTGGCTGCAGTGTTACCGCATGGCCGCTCTGCACAGCCAGCCATTGAATTACCCTGACATACCATGCATGGCTCCAGCAGAGCAGTGAAGGTCTGACTTGAAAGACTATTCAGCCTGACGGAGTATATGCCGACCAGCTGATCTTTAGTTTATAGATTTTTGTATTTATGAACTGGATTCTTTGGGCAACCTCTCGCTTTCTCTTCATGACCCACTTCTCCTTGATCCCACGGGAGAAGGGGTCATTTGTGTTTATGTCTGTGTGAGAAAGAAAATGTGCATCGATGTGTGTGTGTGTGTGTGTTTATATAAGAATGTGTATCATGCTCACTCCTATAGACAGAAGCAAATAAGCTCCACGTACACACATACACACACACACACACACACTCACACACACACACACACACACTGGTAATTGATGACTCCAATCTCTGTTTGACATTCAGTGAGAAGAAGGTGGGGTGTGGGGCTGGGAGTGGGGGTCTTAAAACAAGAAACACAAGATGGATACTGATGTATTGACTGGATGATCCAGAGAGATCCAGGCACCGATGGATCCTGAGGGGTCAATGAGACCTTCTTACAGGCATGCTGATTTACTGGGCCTGTCTGGGCTGGTTCTGACTGAATGTGTGTGTGTGTGTGTGTGTGTGTGTGTGTGTGAATAACACAGGTGGAAAAAATTGGGGTTGTTCTGTGGTGTTATCCGGTCAGTGGAGGCAGAGGTGGGAGATTCAGCAGGTACATGCAGTGACCCGTATGCTGTGATTGTATTTGCCAGTGGGTAGTGCGGTGCAGGTCAATGCCACCCTTTTCCCAGCCAGACAAAAATGTGGGTCTGGCTACACACAAAGAAATCACCCAGTGTTGTGAAATGCTCCAGCAGCATCCTGTCTCTGTGGCTCAACCATCCAATAAAAGCACATTTGCCACTGGATTAGGAGAGCCTTTATTTGTTTCAGTTAATGAAAAAGTGGAGAGGGAGATAAATAAGGTTGAAGATTGATTTAGATGATTCCATATGTAAAGCTTGGAGCTGTCTTGATAGAGCTATGTGAGGGCAGATAGAGAGATAAGAAGGGAAGAAGTGAGCGAGGGTGAATTAGCCCTAGTGCCAGATGTCTGAGCCCCAACGACGTTTTCTCATTTTATTAAAGGCGTTTGATCGGCTTGAGAGAGGCTGGGCCTGTTTAGCATGCACCTTCCATTGCTCTCCGCCTTGCACATCATGTTGACAAACATCTCTTTGACCCGGGCCTTTGCATATTTTCCCTGGACTGAGAGTGTGTGTGTGTGTGTGTGTGTGATTTGAGAAAGTAACTGAGGAATACCGGTAGCGAGAGCATGCCTTACCCTCCAACAAAGTAACCCCAGCGCTACAACAGTTTTTTTCATTGTTTTCTTTCCTCCCCATTGTGACATTTGCAAGAGACAGAAGCTCTACAGTATGTACAAATGTTGCTCTTAAATTAAAAATGTTTTTAGTATAATTACAATGCCATTTATAGTACAAACAAACAGCAGTGAAATTGCTTTGTTACAATGAGCAAGCTTGGGCTTGAAATCACTTGACTCCACAAGTCCTCAACCCATATCCCATAGACTGGCTAGGACACACGAGTGGCTGCACTGTTGTGATTACTAATTCTGCTTGGTCCCAAAGAACTGTTTTCATCCTGAGGGCAACCTTATTATTATCCATGATTCATTTATCCTTGACGGAAGAGCTTTTTGTTTTTACACCGGGGCACAATGGTGTCTCTGTGTTTGTTTTTTTTCCTAAACATGTAGATTAAAATGATCAGAGTCATCAGAACGTGGATACCAGATCAGATTAGGTTTGCTAATGGCAGTAAAGGGGATATGGGCTATGTCTATTGTCTATTTATGTCGATTTGTAAATTATGTTTTTGATCGATGCAAAGTTCTCCTCCATTGTTAGTTTATGTGGGGCAGTGAGCATCCTGCTTATGTCAGAGCAGCTGGAGTCGAGCTTTTCCTGCTTCAGACAAAGTACGCTGGTGCGCGCACACATACACACACACACACACACACACACAAACACAGCCGACTTGACCAAGATAACAGTGACAGGTCTCCCCAAAGGCCTCGTACCTGCAATTGCATTGTGTATATTGTATTCTCCCTTGTGAGAATGTGTACCAGTATATACCTCCCTGAACATCGCTGTCTATTGTTTTGAAAAGCATCAGCTGTGAGCTGTTTGTTAGACCTGCCTGTGGTAGCACTAATATGAATGCTCACAGGAGAATAGAGCTGTCTTCCATGGCTTAATTATAGTGAATCACTTGTTGGGGGAGACAATTATACAGTAAAGGAATGGCCTTTGGCTAGAATATGTTTTTGAATTTGTAATGTGTACTAAGGCTTCTCATACCTGTGATTCCAAATAATGAGCGTAACAGGGAAATAAGTTATCTCACTTTATTGATTAGCCTCATTCAGGTAAGATATTTCTAAATCAGGCAGATTTCTTTTATACAGGTGATAAATGAATCAGAAAAAGGCAATAAATTAATTTCATAAAAAGGAGAAAAAGAAAATGGTGTCAAATGTTTAGTGTTCGCTGTAGAGCATGTTTCACAAGTTGAAAGAATTTATAATCGATGCAGTCATCTTCCATCTTCTATTTCCTCAAAGTTACTGTAGCTGTAAGTCTCACTCTCAGTGAAACTGCATTGTAGTGTATGCCAGTGTCAGGGTCAGATTCTGACAAAGGAGAAATGGTTGTACACTTTGTTTGTTTGTTTAGTTCTCACAGTCAATCAAAGGAACCTAAATGCAAAAAAAATTAATTGAAACAAAACAACTGACGAGGTATCTCAGTGCACCAGTTTTGCAGTTTTTCCCTCTTACTAAGGAAGACGTTTTGATATTGCTGTAGGAGAGACAAGAGGGAGTGGTTCCAGTGAGGCTGCACATTCCTCGCTATCACTTCACATCAGGACAATATGCATGGGAGCATTCAAACGTGTCATATTGAGCATGCAAAGTAGATGTCATGCTGTCAGCGCATAGTACACATCTGTTGAAACTGCCAATCTTTCCCCATACACACATGCTCATGAATAGACACGCACACATAATATTTCTTATGGAGTGTCACATTTATTTGAAATATGGGCTGTGACATTATCATTTCCATCATTATGACCAAATCAGAAATCTTATAAAGAAGAAATGAGAGGCATAATCCTACATTTTCGATAATCGGACTTTGTGATTCAGCATTTAAAGTACTCTTTAATGTTGTTTGATATTGTCATCATTCCCTGGTATGCCTGGCTATCAGTGTTGCTAATAAAATGTTCTTAATAGTTTGTCATTTTAGTGTTAGACTTTATAGGACAACTCTAGTGTTAATGAACAGTTTTAAATGGTTATATGAAATAATTGATATTTTTCCCCTCATCTTAGCAGCTTTTCAATTTAACTGTCAAGAGGATGGTGCAGATATTGAGTGGGAATTCAAACGTTATTTTCATTTTGTCTTTACAGACTGTATCTGGTACAATCATTTAGCTTTTGTTTGTTGACTAGAACACTGCTGTGATTGACAGAATATAGAGAACATCAACTATTGGTTGAAAGTGTAATTGGGTGAGGACTTCATGAAAAGCAGAGAAGCACAAAGTGTCTTGTCTCAGCTGTCACGTTGTTACTGAATGTACGGATTAATGCAGCAGGATACACTGACTGAAACTTCTTTCAAAATGTTAAAGTTCATTGCCTGATTTTAGTTTTGCAGTAATTGACTGTCAGCTTTGCATTCACAGTTCTCAATAACCTTTGGAAGTCAATAGAAGTGAAAGAGTGTGACATTTTAATTGACAAATTAATTGAAAAATGTCCCCAGTCATGGCCTGTGTGTTTGAAAAAGGATGAACATTAGAATGACATAAGTGAAAGAAAAATAAAACAAAATGTCTACATTTTTGTATGAATGTAATGATTGAGTGATCCCTTTAATCAACCTACATACATTAGTATACAGTACAAGAAGCTAAAGAGCAAATGGCAATAGCAAATATACAGCAAGATTCTCTGATGATACAGTTTGCCAATCATGATGGATAAGAAACAACTACAGATATACAGATTTTGTGCAATTAGGGAAGGGATACATAACTGCTTGATCTTGAAAGTCAGTGTTTTTGTATTTATTTTTGATGTGTTGGAAGAGTGGGAGGTGTATGTTGCATTCTTTAAAGTCTCCTCCTTTCAAAGGATTTGAGAACGAATTGTTTCATCTCCAAAAGCTTTGGATGCGCACTGATTGAGTGGCAGATGAACCTGTTAATTATTTAGAAAGGTTATTTGTAAGGCAGAGACTTCAGAAATGCTCTGCTTTTCAAGTGTCAGTGTTTATAAGGTGAAGTAAAGACTTGTCTGTCAGAAATAAATTAACAGTGTGACAGCGATGTACTCAGTGCCCTCTTATTGCATTCCTCAGCTGGCTCCTCCCATCGTGTTTAAAGACAAAACTGGTGAAGCTGTAGGGTGATTCTGTAACATTACTCAACAAGATGGTTTTCACTTCATGCACAACCAGTGCTAGTTTTACACTTGGTTGGGTTTTTATAGCCTTGACCCCAACCCGCAACACCCCATCACTGCATGCCATTCTCGATGGCGCAGAGGTACAATGAAATGACATAACAACCCCAGGCAGCCAGTCGGAAGCATCCAGGCCCGCCGGGTTGCCACCCTCTCGTTGGGATCAGAGCATCCAGCCAAAGAGCTTAAGAGTCAAAACACATGAGTGGCGACGTCTGATGTACACATGTCACTGTATGTGCCCTTAACCACATGTGACTGGTGAGGAGCAAACAGAGGGAGTAATACTGTAGAGACACAGCAAGGCCTGGAAAAAGAGGAGAGACAGAAAAGAAGAGGGGAGGGTAGAGAGATCTATTTATAGAATGCAAATTATTTTACTCAACCTGTATTGCTAGTGCCTGAAACATGTTATTTTTATCTGCAAAATGTAGTGTCAGTAGAGATTGTATTGCAACTATATCATACTTACTTACCATTTCAACCGCAGTTGATGCTTTTTTCCCTAAAAAAAACAAACATTGTGATAATTACCAAAGTACCTGCAAACGTGGAAGGTGGTATTTACAAAAGGTAGTTTGGTACAAAAAGTTTTTTTTGTTTTGCACCACTTCTGTTTCCATTAGATTGGTAGACACACTAGCACATCAAAATAAAAAAGTAAAATCATATGGTAATAATCAAGTGAGTCTTTCATCCATCTTTTGATATAATTTTACTTGGTTCAAGGCAACATCACTGAAAAGAAAAATGTATTATAAATCACTTTAAAAACTCTATAATGTGGAAAGAATGAACTTTCTTGTAAACCTATTAAACATTAAAGGAAATGAATTTTTGTGGACCCAAAGATAGGCGCATAATGGTTTTAGTTATCCAACAATTTATGTTAACAGATTTTTACTGGACACATGCAAAGGGGCAAAATGGCATATAAGGGCATTGGGCTTATAGGTTGATCGGTCCACACGTAAATGAGAAAAGGCTAAATAGAGTGAAGGAAATGGACAGAGCGATGATGTTTATCACTGGTGAAGGGGACATCATTACGCACCTTGTTAAGCCCTGCAAGCAATGCCGTGTCGATGTAATTACCCATTTAAATGAGTTTCCCGCAGCGTTGTTTTTTTATTTCTCAAATTAAACTCTCTCACAAAAATGCCGCATTCTGTTTTCTTTCATGGAAATCCTTGGACTCTCTTGTCCCAGTATAGAGGGAGTTAACATTTGGAAATTTACCATCAGGAAAATGGAAATTTTGCAGCAATCATATACAACATTTCACACACAGTTTTTCTTGCAAAGTGTATGTGTCAAACCCCTGCGGTGTTTAGTGTAAAGCCAAACTAAGGTAGAATTCTAAGGAAAACTAATAAAACCAAGTTTCAGGAAAACTTATGAGAATGGAAAGCTCCAAAGAATAAAAAATAACCTGATCTCTCATTAATGCAGATTTTGCTGCCTGTGGTTGAAAATGCCTGTAGTTACATTAATATAGGATAGAAAAGGTCAGCTTGCATATTTAAAAATACAAACCCCAAGACTTGTTATGGCCAGGAGTGAAATCTATTTGCTGTGGAAGCTCACAATACTTTTTGCTCTGTCATAAACAGTGTATGTCAAGAGGAATGTACCCACCCCCTTCCCCCTGGCTTAGAAATATTTAAACAGAAGTGACGACGCTCCTTTAATATATTTGTCCCTCCTTGCAATCAGTTTTTGGGGAAATTATTATTTTTTCTTTTCTGATCAGTTGTGGAACAACAAAACCAGAATGTTTTTCACCAAGTAAACAAAGTGAGAATAAAATAATTACTATTCTCTAGTAATGACCAAAATGATTTGAGTAGTTCAAAAACAAATTTCATTCGAATGTGCTAAGAGAAAAGGAATTACTTAAAATTCATGGATGCCATTTTTTCTTCACTGTAGTGTCTTAGTTAAACAGCAGGTTACCAGACTTGTTGCCACATCGCTAAGAGAATTCCCAGGGCTTTCTCTTGAGTGCTGATGCTATGCTTTTTAAATGACAGGGAAATGTGGGGGTGGATTGGGGTTCGTGAAACATAACAATACTAAGTTAACGGAACTTTTCCAAGCAACCAGCTCTGACACCAGGGAAGAATGACCTTTCCAAGTGTTCTGTTTTTTGCCTAAAACAAAGAGGGAGCAGGAGGATGTTAGTTAGCATTTCCCCCATCAGATTAAATGTCAACTTCTGCATGCATAATTGTAGACTGGAAAGGAGGAAGACATGAAGTGAACCAATTTGCTGGTGGATAGATGAATCCTTAGTTATTTACTGCATTGCAGATATTGTCACGGTACTTGCAGTGTTGTCTGCTTACACTTTACGGTCTTTATTTGTGTTGTATTTGGATGTGTATATTAGCACTGTGCCTGGCTTTACAGTAATTGTAACATCGAGTGAAACTTAATTCAGTCACAAAAGAATTATCCTTTTGCCGCATGCCTACCTTTTTAAAGAATTTGAGGAAGGCAGAGCAGACAAAAGGGAGCAAACGGCATTGTATTACACACACAAATGCTGCATAATACCATTGTTTTGTTTGCTCCAGTGGTGGAACAGCCTTTCCTGTTTCTCCCCTGCTTTCATTTCAGCAAATTCATACAGCGCTTTTGTTTCTAGACATAAACCTGGATGCGCATTAGAAAGCGCATGTATGGGATGTTTGATGAGCACAGAGGCTGTTGGCAGGCAAGCCACTATAGCAGTAATATCGGCCGCTTCAGAGGCATGCAGCAGTATGGCTAGAGGGAGCAGCAGGGTAGCGTAATTGTGCATTGTTCATCCACAGAACAGAGGCAGAGCATGTAATGAGCTGTAGCATTTTCACCTAGCCAGCCTAATGGGCTATGACCAAGTATAGGCCTCTCAGAGCCCTCGCGTTCCCTCTGCCCCATTCTCCCATTCACTCTTTTTTCTCTGGCCGATCAACGTCAACCATTCCTTCACCCCTCTTATCCCCTTCCTTTATCTGCGCTCCCTACCCATTGTTTCCCTGTCTGAGGAGATGGTGGGACCCCTAATGTGTTCAGTGTGTGGTTCCTTTTCTCATTCATGATGTCTATAAAGCTCTAAGCAGTCAGTCTGATTCAGGCTGACATAAATCAGAATAGCTCATTGATGGAACGCTGTATGCAGTGTGATTACATTAAAAACCCAAACACAGCATACAAATGAAAGTTCAGGAAGAGAATTTGCTGATGTTAGTTGTAGGGGATTTGTTGTTAGAAGTCGGCTCATTTTTCTATCAAAGGCTGTTTTGCATTTTGATTATCTAGTTTTTCTGAAAGTAATTCAGGTGGGCATGTTTCGCTCAGGTTTGTTTTGCAGGGATTAGGGCTTTGCAGAAAGGACCCAGGCCTATTATTTACACCCATATCTAGTTTCTAGGGAGGCGGGAAACCATTTCTTTGCTCAAGTGATACCAGGTCAAGTTGGAAAGACAAGAATGTGTGCCAGAGAATAGATTAGATATCTACTCTGGGCTGAGCTCGGAGGATGAAAACACTACTAATGATAATAGTTATGATGGCCTTCCAAGGGAATTGATAACAACTTCACCCGCCTCTTTGTGCTTTCTAATGGCATCAGAAAACAATATTCAGGGTTCAGTCAGTGTCTGGCTGTGGAGCACAATGGGACGTCAGTTTTGACTTTGCCCTCACGTCCACTGTTTGACATACCACAGCATAGACAGCCAAGTTAAAGAACGAAAAGCACTTGGACTCTGTCAAACTGCTCCGAGTGCAGTACTTTTTCCAGTAACCTTCTTAGTTCAAGATTACTCTCATGTACCTGTACTCTTTCTGAGAGCTGTTCCCAGTTCAGTCTTATGGGGAGCTGGTGAGAGGAGATTGCAGCATTTTTATACATGTTAAAGGGAAGATTGCTTGTAATGTTTGAGGTTGACTGCTCTTTCAGGGAGCACAGAGTTCGAGTGCCTTTTATGTAGTTCAGGGCTTGTCACATCAAAGCAGGCTGGAAGAACTGGTAATGTGTTGACATATAGAATACATGTACATGCATGCATGCACACAAAGGAACATGAATAAACAATTTAGTTAAAATATCTCATAAAAACTACAATAAGAAATTGTGACATTTGTGATTAAGTTTCTTTTTCTAATTAAAAGTTAGATCAGAAGGTTGCTCTGTGATGTGTTCAGACTAGCTTAACATAAACACTGAAAGAAGGGGGAAACAATTAGCTTCCCAAAATGGCTGAATGCTGCATTAAAAGAAGTTGACCTATTTAAGTTTCAGAATGGAAAATGCATAACTTTTGAAGAAATACTTTGATATTTTTTGAATTACGCTTATTCACTTTTTCTGATGAGAGTTACATAAGAACACCACTCTGACTGGCTGGTAGCAGTGACTTTCTGGAATTACTGCTTGCTGACGTCTTTCTTTGTACAAATTAAACAAACAAGATACAATGTGTTAATCAGTGAAATTCAGGTGTGCTGGTATGCAGATGTTTTTACCTTCTGAAAAGAGCCAGATTAACTGTTTCCCCTTTACTTTCATTCTTTATGCTAAGCTAACTATCTCCGAGCTCCAGCTTCATATTGAATGCATAGACTTGAAGGTGGAATCAATCTTCTCTTCTAACTCTCAGAAAGAAAGTGAATAAGCATATTTCCCGAAATGTTGAGCTATTAGTTGTTTCAAAATTTTATAGTTTATGTATATTCCAGAAAAAAAGAGAATCCAGTCTTAGATTTGTTTTACTTTCAGTTTTCATCATGTTGTGTGTGTCTGCCCTCTTTTTGCTTGTGTATGATAGGACAGCAGGCAAAATACCAAGGGTGGTGGGGGAGTGCAGATATGGGAGTGGTGTTCTGACTTTTCATTTGTTCGCTACCCAGTAATGATTATTTTAGCCTCTAAGCCCCAGATTTGGCCTTGTTTTGCTGTGGGAAGCAGCATCAATGGGGACAGAGCAGCCTTGCCCTGGCTGAGGAGCTTGTCTGTGGCTAAGCTGGTTGGCAACGAGACTCAGGTACGCAGCACAGAAGACAGAAGTAAAAGGGGATAAAAATTCTGAATCATGACTAGATGAGTATGAATCGAGTTTTGCTACTGCATTACCTATGTTTGTTCTCCCGGTGGCTGAATGACAGCATTTTCTAATTATAGACCTCCATCGTTTTCCTTGTTAGTAGTGCTGGTAACAAGCCAGTCGCCAGCTTGCATGAGCAACTGCAGAAAGCTGACTTTTGGTTTAATTTGGAGGACTAGCTATAATCCAGACTAAGTCCCTTAAAGCTGAAGCCCCCTCTCTGCACCCACCACTGTTGGATTACGGGAGTGTCTTTAAAAGGATAAGGACTTGCTTATCACTGCTTCCCTCAACACTTGTTTGGGACTTCAGATGTGGGGGAGGACAGTTTAATGTCACCCAATGTGGCCATTGTGGAAATGAGTAATGACGAGTGAGATCACAATTTTTTTTTTAGACCCTCACAGTCACAAAGGCATATGGAGCATATGCCTCCGCTCTCACCCCAGTGATTTTCATCAGTAAGTTGAGTATAACTGAATAAAGCAGCTAAATCAGATGTCCAGCAGCACTTTGAGTGCAGTACTTGTTGCTTTTAATCATTTTGACACAGACAATAATTAACTGTTTGACGCTAGGGTTCCAGCCTTTGTTGCGGAGAAAATGTGGATTCAAGCCCATTGGAATACCAGAAATCATCTGTTAAAGGAAAACTGTTCAAAGCTACAATGACACAATCTTGCAATTGGCCTATATTTAATATTATACCCATGTTTATCAGTTTTAACAAAATAAAAATAGCAGACAGCTCATCTTCTTAAAAAAATGGGCCATCTCAGTTTCTAATAATCACCTTATCATTAAAGTTTTTGCATGTTTTTTCCTTACATATTTATTTAAAGGAATAGCTTGACATTTTGTTATTATGTGGACAACATGAGGTTGCCAGGCAAACAGTTTAGACAAATAGTTTAGGGTTGTTTGTATCACTCACTGCTAATGAAGTGTTGTTGGGACTTCGTGTGTGTGTGTGTGTGCGTGTATGTGTGTGAGAGAGAGTGTGTGTGGGGTGGGGGGGAGGGGCATCAGTGTTGCAACAGGGAATAGAGACCAATCTAGCACACATAAGCGTATGTGTTGTTTGAGATGCTATATTTGAGTGTGAGGCTGTTACTTATCTCATCAGGGTGTGTCGGCAGCGAGGTGAGGGAGCGGAGCGAATTCCTGGTGGATTCAGGCTCTGAACCTTGAGCTCTCATCTTAGGAGCAGTCTGAGAGTCACAGAGACAGCCAAGCCACATGGGGGGAGCATAGAAATAGTACCTTAGTGTAAGTACTTGTTTACCTCAGTGTCAACGTTTTTGACTCAGCTCATTAACCTGTGCACTAGGATGAGGCAACACATTTCTCGCTCTCTGTCTCTCTCTTTCTCACAATTAATAATGATAACTACGGGTACGCATAAACACATTAAACCCAGGCTAACGAACAGATGCAACAACAGGGTGACGGAGCAGCTGTCACACCTCAAAATCAGTGAATCGATTTCAGCTGATACCAGTTCACAGATACACCCTGTAGCACTTTCCTCAAATCTAATCATGGATCCATTTAAACTACGTTAGCTGGGAGTCTACTTGCCATTAAAATGCAGCAAAATGCCATTAAAAATGAACCAAGTGCAGAGGTAAAGTAACAACCATACGTCTTCCATCTCTGAAAGATGGAAAAGGAGAGAAGTCTCTACGATCATCTGAGCCCCCCCCACCTCTTGTCGCTTCCCTTCTCATCCTATTACCCATGCAGTCAGCATCCTCTCTAAATTGTTTTGCATGACCTTTGCTACAGTAGCTCTAATTATTACCATCACACAGGCCCTGTAAGGCACACAGCTAATTATACTGGATTTATCTGAAGGGACATTGGTGCCATTCTTCATAGGCATGTCTTGGCTACCATCAGTGCGGGTGATCTAAACCCAGAATAAGGTTAATTTGGGTAATACAGTAATAGTAATTAGAGTCAAAATAATTACAAGCATAGTTGCAATAACAATGAAGACCAGGTTATTAGTAATACAGATCCAAATTAACTTGCTACACATATGCAATACCTTATGTAATTGAGATCAACGGCACTGCCAAAAAAAGAGCGAGAGTGAGTGCTGTGCAATATGCATAATGACATTATTACAGAGCCATGCTGTTGATGTTTCCTTCCCATTGCTCTGAATACATGTTTGACAGTGGTAGTTGAAAGATATATTTTCAAAGGCATTGTGGTATTACCCGTTAGTGTAGGTACCAGGACCTCTAGTCATTGCATCTCATAAAGAGTTGTTACGAGAGGAAGCGACATTTTTCAAAGCTCCTACATGAATGAAGAGGGGCAGTTGGAGCCGTCTTTTGGCTGGCGGGCAACTCATGTAATGAGCCTAAGAGGGTTCCAATTATTCCACTTGTGATCAAAAAGGAAAAGGAGATTACTTCTCTTGCTTCTTTTTTCTTTGACATTTTACACAGTAACATCCTTTGATAGGGGCTGGGGAGAGCGGAAAAAAACGATTGCTTGTGAGCTCTTGATAGTCTTGTTTCTAGCAGAGACAAAGCAATGCTTTTATAGCTCACACATTTTTTCTCTTTATTTTTTGGATGCTTTTGTAATAATACTACTTTTCCCAGTGCACGGTACATTAGCTTTCTTTCAGACTTTGTCACCTGCTCAAGACTGAAAGGAAGCTTTCTTATGACCGCAGGCTTTGGCTACAACAGACTTCATGGCTGATCGCTGCCATATTTTTCCATAGAGCTATTATAAATTGTGAGGAGGCATGTTGTGTACTCACTCACTCAGTGCAGTTGTTTTCCTCCTCTGCTTAACAGTGTAACTCATGTTCCACGGAATACAAAGGGGAGTTGAATTATTCGATTGTCTGCAGATTTTTTTCCTCTCCTTTTCATTTATTAAATTCCCAGATTACAACTAAAAGCACATTAGATCCCCGGCAGTAACTGAAAGGATTTCTCCGCTATAGAATAGGAAACTATAACAGCCTAGGAGAAATAAACGATAAAAAAAACAAAAGACAAATAACATTATGTACCACTGCACTGAAACAAAGAGAACTCCAATCTGCATCAGCACAGATAAACATCCACCCCTAAGATATGTTTTTGGTAGATAACAGCTTAGTGTGTGTGTGTATATGTGTGTGTGTGTGTGTGTGTGTGTGTGTGTGTTTGCAACATGCACATACACACAAACACAGACACACAAGTGCATGGAGCAGAGCTTTGATAAGCACAGAAAATTACTACATGTTGTTTATGGTGGCAGAACAAAAGGATTCAAGGTATTTATTTCAAGAAATCAAGCTGTGGAAAGGTGGATGCAGGGTATAAGATGCCTTTCAATGGGTTATATTTGACTTCATTATATAGACATAATTAGGGGGAAACAAGATGTGTTAGAGTGTGTGTGTTTGTGTGTATATGTGGGAGTGTGTGCCTGAGGTCTGGGAATACAGTGCCTTGCCTTCCCCTGTGGATCCACTGCGAGGGTAGGAGGCCGAGATCCACCTTCTGTTGCTGTTTTCCATGACCGCGTATATCCCTCCACAGTGAAAAACGATGTTTGCCCCCAAAGACGGCCCTAATACAAATTAAATTAAATGAAGTCAGTGCGGCTAATCCTTGTGTGTTTCAGCTGCTGAAACACCCCTCTCCCTCACGAATGAGTGGGTCAAGCCGGCTGCATCTGGCCCCCTCTTCACTGGCGACAGCAGGGCCCGCCCCAACTGTCTGCCCCACTGCGACTGTGTGTGTGTGTGTGTGTGTGTGTGTTTGTGTATGAACATGTGTGTTTTACTGTAGATCTGTGTTGTGTTATTCCTTTTCTGACTCACTCAGTGTTTATTCCCCTTTGCTTGTTTTGCCTGTGTGCCTGTGTGTCTGCATGTGTGCAGATTTACTTTTGTTTGTGACTGGCTTACACATTTCGTACATATTTTTTGTTTTTGCTGAGGTTTAGATTTTTTTGGGTAAATTTACAATTAAATGTAAAATATAGAGCATTCACATGTTCACATCTCTCAGACAATGTACTAAACAGCGGGAAACACACAGCAGTATTGTTGGACCACATAGCGTAGGATGTTGTTTTGTTCTGCCTGTCATAGTCATAGCCCTGTCATAGTCCTGTTAACAAGCTGGATTTGCAGATGTGGTGGTGATGTGCAAACAGCTAATACTCTGCTGTCAATCCCGGTGCTGACATCTGCCTAGAAAGACCATCCCAAATATTAGCACCAGATGTGCTTCACGTTGACGCACCAGCAAACAGGATCAAAAAGCTAACTAGACTTCCATAGCTGGACCACTGATAGGAGTAGCTTTATTGTGACACCAGCTAAAGATCTTGTATGGCCATCTGTTTAATAAAACGCCCCTTTCTATGATACGTACTTTGGCATCATGCCCGATTGTCCACCCCTGATTTGAGCACCAGCTCTGATTTGTGAGACATAGTGCATCGACTGAGTTTTAGCAGCTGGTGTACACAGATATTGCGTTTAGGGGGTTGTGGGTTGGGTGTGGGTGTGGGTGTTTTTTTTTTTTTTTTTAATGAACTGGAATCTGAAGTCATGTTTGTAGGTGTATGCACATTTGTGTGTGTGTGTGTGTGTGTGTTGAAGATCTTAGCACCTGCACACATGCCCTTTGAAAAGCCCCATCGCACCTTCATCCAGCCAACACGCAGTGTAAACATGGTTTGTTTGAGCGAGTGGCCTGGGGTAGTTGGATTAATGAGCGCTGATGAAGTTCCACTTGTATCCTTGGTGCTGCCTCCCTGTTTGCTGGAGTGGCTGTGATGTGGTAGTGTGTCTGGAGGCGGTGACTCATTCCCTTTACCCAGTGTCAGATTAAGGCATGTCAATAAACAGAACCACTCAATCCATCTCCGAGTGACTGCATCCGCTCACAGAGCCTCCCAGTCTGTAATGAGCTGCTGCAAATCTCCATCCAACTAAAATGTCTGGAAATATGCCTTGTCACAGAGAGCGAGAGAAAAAGAGAGAGGGAGAAAGACAGACAGACAGACAGACAGAGAGACTGCAGCAGCACCGATGTGACTGGCAGCCACCGTTAAGCTGCTAAGAGAAAATGTACCACACCATGCTCCACCATGATATAGAGTGTTGAAGTTGATCAGCTCTCCTCACAGATTCACAGATTTCTAATTTCTGCCGTCCTCATGTGTATTGAGTTAATCAAAAATTTATTCTAAGTTTACTGATTTCAAAAGTGACTCAAAGTTATGCTGTTTATTAAGTCACTGCTCTCATGTAAGCATTTAAGGGGAACGTGTTTACATAATCTGCAGTGTTTCTGAATGTTTATTTTTAAGGCCCAGCCCAGGGGAGGTGGGAGAAACCTTTGGGAATTCCTAGAATTGCCCCCCCCTCAACACTGGCTGATATAGGGCACAACTGAGAAAAGAAAATGCTATCTAGTAATTCTCTCACAAAAATGAAATGACTGCTAAAAACATATGTTTGTAGTGCTTATTCTCAGAGGGCCCTGAAACTACAAAATCTACCTGGATTAGATGTTACCCTCAACATTTCCGGAGTCTGTTCCAAAACATCACTATCTACCTCTCTTATGTGCCGCCATACACACATTAACGGATTTTGGGATGAGAGGAGTGTGAAAACTTTTCGGTCTGACATCCAAATTAAAGAAAATCCCTCAAGACTTTCCCAAAGGGGAAGTTCCTGCTTTTTGAGTTTGATTAGGCTCCACAGGCTTTAAGAAAAGTAAGCCGATTTCTTTTAGGAAACAGCGTAGATAGTCAAGTCTTTTTCCACCCTCCCACCTTTTTACTATGTAAAACCATGAATCGTAATCTCATAGAGATACTCTGGTTTTCTTTCTGACTTGAAGATAGAATAAGTCTTAAAACACATGCAAACACCTGAATGCTGAACAGGTGTTAAATGAAACAATATCCAGATTTGTGTGCCTGGTGACACAGTAGACTGCTATTCATTCTAAGTGGACACTATAACACCATTTGAAAGACTCAAAAGCACCAGCCTTGTCTCTTAAGAAAAGACAAAACAAAAAAAAGACCCCGGAAACCACACAGCCACCAGCAGTTTGAAACATGTTGGTCCCAAGAAGTGATTCCCTGGTAAGGCAACAGCTCTGACTTAAGCCTCTTTAGCGTCAGTCGACTCCGCTGGAATGCAGACGTCTGCAAAGGGGGGCTATTATTTAAAATCTTTTCATCATGTTGAAAGGGAGGGAAATAGCTTTGACGTTGAGGAGCTCATGAATAATGAATGTTGTTTCTATCAATGTATGTATAATTAATCACATCTCTACTAACTGGACTTCTGTGGAGCCTGTATGCCTGAGTGACATGGAGACTGATCTGGACTATTGTCTCTGTGTCAGAATATAAGACTGCAAAAGCCGCATGATCTGCAGTTTTCTTTGTGGGAGTGATACACAGGTAGAGCAAGCAATAGTCTTAGTACTTTGGCCTTTCGTTTCACATTATGAGAGCAGGGGGTGATTGTTTTGGTCAGAATGAGCAAATATTTGTTCAATTTCTCACGGAAAGGCAAGACAAATGGGGAGGAAATCCAAGCAGGAAGTGGTGTTGTGTTTACGTATCTTTTTCATTGTGTCTCACAGAAGCTGTTATTTAGTTTTCTCAAACAATACTCAACACTTCACACATGTGGTCAAGGACACATGTGACCTCATAACAGCATTTGATTCACCCAGTTTTTTTTGTCCAGTCACAAAGACTGCAGGATGAACTAGCTCTGGTGGAACAAGGAAGCTTTTAAAAAACCTTTTCGCCACAGAATCACTCACTTTCATAACATGATTGATTCCCAAATGGGCTTCGGGGTTTGGGGTGAATTGATGGGTGATGAAGTGAAATGATGCAGAGAATGTGGCAGGTTATTTGTCACATGTGTACCCTTCTGTCACAATTGATTGTTTATAATTTGGGTTTGCAGGGGAGCCAGTTGATATTAAATGGTAACAACTCTCTGTATTCATCACGGCAAGCCTCCTTTAGCAGACAGAAATAGAAAATGTAATCTCATCCACAACCATGGCTGTGCCTCAGGCACTCTTTCACCCTTTTTACCGCTGATCCTCCCTCAGGGGCCCTGCCCTCTCTAAAGGAAGAAGGAAATCTATAATCTAGCAGATGGCAAAGGATCTATGGGAAATTCTGTAATCGGGAAGATGGTAGTGATGATGGACATTGGGGTTAAGGGCAGAGGGTAGTGGTGGAGGGTTATGGCAGCTCAGGCACTAAGGACTGTTTCTTCATTCTGACATGGCAAACTAAATATAAACCTACTTCGAGGAGATGCCTTGGTGGTCTGTGTCTTCATCATGGGTGTCACACACAGTGTGAGCTGCTTAGAGTTGCTGCTGGGTCCCGACCCAGAGGCAATGTGATCGGGCGCCAGCTCAGCCCCGCAAGTCAGGGATTGTTGGAGCAGTGCTTTTGTTGGGAAGCATAAAGAGAGAATCTTGTGTGTGTAAGAATGTGAATGTTTAAGAGGAGAAGCATTTTTTTTTCATACTCACAGTGTATAGGGTGAGAAAGTCACCTGCAGACTCGCACACTTCTCTGCATCCTCACTGCAAAATAACATGAGGGGAATATATGCATCTGTAAACAGGCAGTTTCAGACACTGACCATTCTTCATCCAGTGTTTTTGCTTTAATTCCCTTGTCTCTTTTTTTCTTTTTACCCATCACTACTCTTTTAACGTAACCACAACCTAACATAACTAGATAATGAAGCCTTTTTATTTTCTAATTGCAACTGGCTTGCCCTGTAAACCCCCTGGATCTCGTTCTCCTCATTTCTTCCTTTAGCAATGGGATATCAATAACAAGGCACATTATGTGTAAAATTTTCCCTTCCGGGACTGAGGGGAGTCCATGAGCAAGCTGCAGCAACAATAAACAAAGACTGAGGCACAACTTCAGACTGCTCAAACGCAGAATAAAGCAGCAAAATTCGATCTGACAGTTTTAATTGATTCTGTCTAGTCTGTTGTTCTGTATGTTTAAACTGTGCATTTTAGTGTGGCAGTAAGAGCATTTTGTGTCCACAACAAGCATGGCTGGATGTTTTTTGTCAGCTAAATTGATAACATTAAAGAGTTGCATGCATGACAGACATGAAACACTCGCTTCTGTAAAAAATAATTATTTAAGTCTTGTACAACCTGCCACACCCTGCTTAAATATCTTCCATTTTAAAGCAGTTTAGCTGATGTTTAATAGATACAGTAAACTTTATGTTATGTTAACTTTGCTTTAAAATTGATTGTATACACCCTGGCAAAGATTGCTTATCAAAATCACAGTATTTTGGTTTCTTAACTGTTAATCAAAAAGAAAAAGAAAACAATGTCTATAAATTATATTCTGGAGTAAGAAACATATTGCTGATGCCCTCATCTTAGGCATCCTTTTTTCAAAATAGCATGTTATTAGTGCATGTTGCTTAATCTGTCCGTATTTTCCTAGCTTGCTTCCCTGTTTAAATGTTATACTGTGCTGTATCAGCCTAGATAATACATACAGTAGGGCAGCTGTGTGACATTTTTTTCTCTCTTTTTCTCTCCTATCTGTGTGACATCTGCTGAACTTGTCGGGTGTTTACTGGTGTAACAACTGGTGTCTTCACTCCCCCACCCCTCCTCTTCTCTCTGGTGCGCCCCATGCCCCCACACAATGAATACACTTGCATCCAGACTACAGAACCAATTGTCACGCTGGGAGGAAGGCAAATCAAATCTTACGGCAGCAACTAGGCGAGGAGATTGCTTTTCCTCTCAGTGGCAGAGAAGCAAGCCCATCGTCCCTGTGCCTCCAGGTTTTACTGGAGAGAAAGACGCAAAGGGTGAAAAGGGGAAAGCTACAGGGCTGCAGCAGCTGGACCGCAAGTCTCCTGCAGGTCAAGTCTCACCCATTTCCTCCCATCTTCACCCACTCTCTCTCTCCACTCTCTTTCCACTTCCCTCCCCAGTCTTCCTGACACTACCTATCAGTCACCCGGCAACACCAGGGACTACATTCCTCCCTCCAGTCCTCCAGATGAAACGGAACAATAATTATGGGGATAGAGTGGCTCTGGCCGCCAAACTGGGGCCGCTCAGATCACAACAACACATTGTCCAACCTGATTAAGTAGCCATTTGTGGCATCCTCACTGTAGTTAAGCAGTCCTCATCCTCTTGCCTGAAACTTGACCCCCTAGCAAGATATATTGACATGTCCTCCAATTTGAGGTCAGTCAGAAATGTGGGGGCAGACATTACATTTCTTTATAGGAAGCCTGGGCTATTGCATCCAACTCTTCCTCGGAAGAGTCACTCTTAAGTGACTCATCAATGCTAAGGTTACGCCCTTACATGTTGTGTGTTTGTTTTTTCCACTGACGATTTGATAAATGGAGAAAATGTGGTTATCGCCGCTGCATCCTTTGATTAACTGCTGTGAAGAAGATCAGCTATAGAGGAAGAAATGGTGAGGCAAAAACACTGACCGGTTGGATACAATAAAGAGTCTCTTTTGGTTGTAACTACTACACACTTAAGAGAGCTCCATGTAAAAACCCTGAGAGAGAATTGCATTATAGAAAGTGCAGTTTCATTTCTGGACTGGAACAGCTTGAGAGCAGGGGCATACCGTCTTCCTCTTCGGGCTGTGCTCACACAGAACCTGCCATCCAAACCAATTACAGGCTGCAGACAGAGTGACATTCACAAGAAATTTTCTATCTTGTCTTTTAAATGAAGTTTTCCCCTTGTTACTCATGCCTTGCATTTTCATTAGTCTCTCACTAGATGCGCAACCACTGTAGAAGATGAGGCAGTTTAATTTGTGTTCTCTGGGACCAAAGTGTAGCACAGGTGGAACTCAAAACATTTACATATATATTACATGCTTACTATAGCATGGCAACTGTACTGACCAATAACAGAGGCATTATAAATCTTTTAAAGGAAAGTTATTATTCTGATAAAACACCACATATACTTTTCTCAAATGTGGCATAATTTGTAAATTAATTAAATAATATGTGTTAATCTTTAATTAATGACTAATCTGAGTTGCAGTATGTTGCCACTGCCGTTACCTTTGATATTTAATGGAGTCAAGCTGAACGGGAACAAAAGGAGTCAAGGGTAATACAAGAGAACAAACATGGTGTGCTCCAAATTAAGGGCTAATAATAAAATGTTAATTAAATTCCTTTTTATGAATTATCTATATTCTCTATAGTAACAAGTTAAAGTTTAATAAGGGGTAAATGGTAAAAACGAGACGGAATGATGCTAACCTTCAGCGCAAACAAATTACATCATAATTTAGAGACCTGCCCTTGCATTGTTGCTTATTATTATATAATTGTCCTGCTGAAATGATTAGGAGTAAAGGAGGTGAGATGGCAAACGACAGCGTATCTCCTCATGACTAAAGCTATATACATTTGAGAATATTAATAGAATACTACACCTCTGACATACATACAAGTTCCTTATAGTGTACAGCATTATCAGAGAAAGTATCAATCAGGTAATAATGCTGTGCATAAATGTTGAATTTTGCTATTTGAAGCCAGAAAAGACCAAGAATCTAAACATACAACGACTTGGTAGCATTAACAAGCTCTTACATTTTTCATAGACTGCAAACAGGTCATGGGAGCTATTTGCTAGAGGTAAACAGCACACATTGGCTGCTGTGATCTGCCAGCAACACTTTAATTTATTTATGTATTTATTTATTTCAAAAGAGATCCAAGAAGACTGGGACTAATGTTTGACATTTCCTCGGCTCCCCCGTCCTCACTGCTCAGACTTGTTGGCATTGTGGTTTCACTTCCATGCAGACGCTGAAAAAGTTCAAAATGTTCAACCCCATTAACATCCAATAAGGAGAGTGTTCGCACAGTCACACACTGAGTTTTAATCCAAATCTCTTTGGTCACCATGTATGACAGCTGTGCAAGGCTGCTGCTACCTCAACAGCAGGCCGGCGTCAAATGTGTAGCTCACTTGATAATCAGCAACTGTGCTTCAGTGCCTGCATTAACCTTTCTTATCATAGGGGTGACTTTTTTTTTTCAACAGGGCTTTGATACCGGCACTGTAGACTTCCCTCGGAAGTCAGCCTTTGACTCAGCTTTTATCGGGATACTGTATCTGCGGTGTGGAATTTTTAAGTGAAGGCTCTGCTTTCTTTCTGCAGAAAACACCTGCATCTTATCAAACTTTGTCAAAGGGTCGTATCTTGGCTTTTTGCAGGACTGGGAAAGTCCTTTGAGAGGCTTTGATACCCTTTAACCTTACCTAGTGTGAGTAGATGCTTGGCAGACGCAGGAGGGGCTACCTGCTCACCAACTCCTCTGTCCATGAGCTCGTACTCGTCAGACATTCTCATTGCTAAATAAATGTTGAATGTAAAAAAATGAATGTAGGATGCCTTTGAACTGTGTTCTCTAATGTGGGTCAGAGATCTATCGTATGCATTTTCTGAAAGTCTTTTCATCTGCAATTGCGAAGTTAAGATTCCCCTGATACACTCTTAATTTCATCTACTTCTCTTGCTGTTATTTATTTAAAATTTCTACATTAATGCCTTCTTAAACATGGTAAAAGTGAAGAGTTCAGAGAAGAAAAAAGGGAAACTTTTCTTCTCCCTCTGGCTGCATGATAGTCTGTCCGCCCTAATGACTCCATTTTAAAGACAGTGGACTGACCGGCAGTGGCGGGAGGGAGCAAGGGATCGAGAGCAGGGAGGGTGAAGAGAAGAAGAGAGGCTGCGCAGCGCGCACTGCAGCACTCTCCACGGCTCTCACAGTCTCTCTGTGTGTGTGCTTTGAAAGAGAATAGGATTCAGCCCTTTGAAAGCTGAGGCTGCTCACCGGGGCCTTTGTGTTAAATAACATTTCTACTGAAAGCCAATTACTGGTAACATTATTTTGGTTTCTTTCATTATTAAAAGTACCTCTCTCTGTTGCCCCCATCATCCCTCAACCACAACCCCCCACCCCACCCACTCACCTCCCTACCCCCTGCATCGTTCTGTTACAGACGGAGAATTATTCCATTGACTCCAGTTACGTGAACAGCAGAGCCCACCTCATTAAAAGGTATGTCTTGATTAGGAATTGTTACCAGCACCTTGTTACCATTGTTATCTGTAATTGTTTTATCTAATGAGTGCACAGCTACCGTTGAAGCAGTTTGCATGTGTTCCTGCAAGTTTTTTATTCAGTGTAATTGCAATGGGAGGATAAGATATGGGGATAAATAGCATTACTCAATAATGTGTTTAGCATACACTTGTTGAAATGAGCCACAAACTCATATTTTCAGATAATTTGATTACAAAAGCAGCAGAATCAGCAAGTAATGATTTTCATATTTACAGATAACCTTATTACTCTTCTGTAATTCGGTTTGTTAGCAACACATTGCACATGTGGTTTGAATTGCATCGGGTTACAGTTTAAAACAACTACCCAATGATTAAATGATATCCAAGAGATGTCTCCAGTGTTGTTTTACCACAGTTTTTTGAAACAACAGTTCCATGTATAGTAAATAATTATGTCCTTTTTTTCTTGGGTGAAGAAATGAAGAATAAATGTTTTCATTGTGCTTTGTATTTCAATCCACATGAACCAGGATATTGGATAGTGTTGCGGGAATGCAGAGTTGGGGGTAGGGATAAGGGTCATATAATAATTCCCTTCAGCCATTGAGGTTTTTGTAACCAGGCTCACTTTGAAAACTACTCTTCTCCCTTTTTACCTCCAGCTATGGAACATTCCAGTCTTTCTTTTTTTTGAGGCCATCCCGGCCTTTTGAAAACCCATTATGGCAATTTCCCCCCAAAGATTCCCTGCATTAATGTAAACAAAGAGCATTCAAGTGTGGGCCTCTGCAGCACACTACAAAGAAATCCCCTCAGGAGCCAGTGAGCCTATGGTCTGGGACAGGTGCAATTACAGTGATAACATCAGAGAGCCAGCATTACCTGCAGTCCTCTCTCCCAGGCTCCCAGCGTGTGAGGCTTGGACTGGGGAACGCGGTTACCTTGTACTGTCCTCACCTACTCTGCCTTTCTTTTTGTTTGCACACATTTATTTGAGCTCTTTTTCCTAAGTCTATTATTTTCTCTTCTTTCTAACCTCTTTTCTCCTCCTACATGAAATCATTCATATACTGCAAGAACACATGTTCATATATTCACCCCTATTTAGCGTTGTTTGTAAAGCAGAATTTGTTCCAGTGGGATGGAAATCAAATGAAGGGAAATCACGCTGTTACATTGCAGCTGTTGATTGTGCCCCCCACCCCACCCTCTTTATTGACTGTGAGCCCCAAACAAGACAGATGCTCAGTTTGTATGCTCCCAGCGTTTCCTACATCCATCTTCCTTCCAGGAATTCCTGATTACTGCAGTATTTGTTTGATTGTAGTGAGTGAGCGCCTCCTGTTTGTTCAATGCGATGTCCTTGAAGTCAATGCATCCATCCAAAATGTCCCTGTCTGAAACATCCCATAACTGCCATGTTATCTTTGGAGATGAAAAATGGCCCCTTACTCCAAAAAAGCTCTCAACAGATTTAAACTTCCATCTTATTTCATGGTTACTGCAAGCATAGAAGCTGGAGTGAGCTTTGTTCTTTGCAGAAATTTAGAATTTAATGAAGACTTACAGCAACAACAAAAAATGACTATTTGCTGTTGCATAAAAGGGCCAATCATTTGCAGATGGACATAAAAAGGGACAGGGAGAGAAAGACGGACAGCTCGTCACAAACCATCAGAGACACGAGGACGTAGGACAGCATGTGAGAAAAGGTGATGTGACAGTTAATCAACATTTCCCTCTCCTCCCTTCTGGCCCCCATGTAGCACATCGACGTTCAAGGACCTGGAGGGGAACAGTTTGAAGGACAGCGGCCACGAGGAGAGCGACCAGACCGACAGTGAACATGATGTCCAGAGAGGACACTATGTTGACACGGCTGTCAATGACGTGCTGAACATGACTGCCCCCCCCAATGTTTGCCAGCTGCCAGATCAAGGTAAGAAAATCTGCTCTTTTACGTGAGTGGTGTGTGTTTTATAGAATTCCAACATTCTTTGGAGTGTGTTTTGCTAGTTTCAAGATAAGACCAAGGGTTCCATGTGTGTGTGCATCAGTTTTTTTTTTTTACACCAGGGCATCTTTTAAGGTGCATTATGCCCATTGCGGGCTTCAGATGTGCAAATATGAATAAGATCACCTTTTTCTTTTTCTTTTTTTTTGTCTTTGATGTCCTGCTAGAGCAGCTAATGTGAGGGATCTCTGACAGCTAAGGCTACCCTTTGATACAGGCTTAGGCAACATTATTGACTGATAGTAGCCATGTCGGCTCTTGAAGTGGGGCTGACTTCAGATGTGCTTGAATGGCAGCAATTAGGCTCACAAAGGTAGAAGGTGGACATCTACATATCTCCACGTGCCCTCATCCATTATTCAGTGGGATCATTTAGTAGAGAATTAATGTTGATGTTTCATTTCTGGCTCACCATTTAAAAAGACATCCACTTGGTTGGCAGAAGTCAGTGTAAGGGTCATGTTCGTTCTTAACTACTGCCAGTCAGACTGAGGAAGAGAGTGGGTCAGTAAGAGGAAGAGAGAGTGGGGCAAGCAGGATAAAGCTGTCTGGAGCAGGCCTGGGATGTTACTATATGCACCTGAGGGTATTTACTGAGCTCAAAGGAAACACTACATGTGCAGGTGCAACAGCTCAGCAGAGCACGGGAGACAGCGTGTGTGAAAATTGCAGACATTTTAGGATGACTCACATTGGCAATTTCATTCTGAGTGCAGAGGAAACACCAGACATTTTATTTGAAAAGCACACTCGTGAGGACAGCAGTAACAGATATCACTTGCTGTTTCTGAACTTTACATTTGCCCTGTGCTCCAATTTGGGAACTTGTGCCAAATTTAGTTTTTCTTCCCTTGGTTAACATCGACATCATTTTGGTTCCTTTTTACTAACACTGCCCCAGTAAAGCTGTTGACTCTCTCACCACCCTACTTTCTTCTACTCAGCTCATATAGGAAAGAAATTTTAATGAGCAAGAGATAACGAAAAGGAATCCTTCTTTATAAAATGCATAAAGGAATGAAGATTATGTGATTTTTTCCCCCTAAATTATTTATTTATCTATTTTTATCAGTGGACCGTGAAGCGTGTGGGTGTGGTTGAAGAAGCAGTAGTAGACATGTATAGGCTCTTCCTTGTGCGTCCTAATGACTTGGCTGTAAAATAAAGATAGACATATGTAGGGTCAGGAAGTATGTGGCCATTAGAATCAACTTGTACTGAGCAATGAACAATGAAAAGTGAAATTTGCTGACTATTGGTTGTCAGCTGAAATTACTTCACAACCAGCACAAATTCTGGTGCCTTAAAAAAATGCACGCTGACAGGTCTCCTAGTAGTGGGATCTCATTATTGGAGACAATTAGAAATGATGTACATGAGGAATATTACAAGTGGGAAGAGCTCTCTGAGGCAGTTCTTTTTTCATTAACACCACCAATGATTGTATCTGTTTCAGCAAAATGGATGCATGCCTCCTGAATGTGTAATGCAGCACCATATTGCTAGTAAACAGAACAAGAGACTATTTCACAGCTCTGTCCATTCTTTTGACCAGAACGAATAGATGATAACAAAGTGTCTGTTTAGAATTACAATTAGATGGTTTGTTATTGCCTTTTCTTTCCTTGTCTTTTTTTTTAAGAGTCAGCTACAGACTCTCTTTTGGCCAGCAAATTTCCTCAGTAAGGACTTAACAAAATGGCTCCACTGGAATCTTTCCTCCCTTTGTTTTCGGAGTCAGTCAGCAGCAGTGGTCACACCAGAGAGTAATGAGAGGCTGTTCATAATTATTAAATGAATTGACCAAAGATCCTTACACGTGCAGAAATGTAATGACATACCAAATGAAATCGTCCCTCTATTACCATCTCAACGGTCTAATTACATAGTTAAAGGGCATGGTGAGCTGACAGAGATTGGCAGATTCAGCATGACGCACAGTTGAATCTGTCTCTCCTGTCGTATGAGGATTTTACATCATCATATTTTTTTGTGGGTCCTCAGGAGAACACTAGCTTCCTCTTTTCCCTTCTTCACTTTTCTCTGTTCTAGCTGAATTGAGTGCAAAGGCAGAAATAGAACAGTTGAGGTTTGTATAATATGAGAACCGCAGTGGTTACAGTCATGTGATGATGTGGTTTTACTTTGAGCTCATCTGTCTTAATTGACAAAAATGGACACTATCTGCTACTTCTATTGAGGGAATGGAGTGACTTGTCAGAAAACAAATAGGCATGTTCACAAAACACCCGCTGCTTAGATGTCTTGTGGGAGTAACTCTGTTGTATAGTGTGCCTCTCCTGCCAGCAAAAGCAGAAAACAAGTTGAGAGACTGCAATTGCCAAAGGACAACAACACACAAGCCGAGGATAGAAGAGCCTTGTTTTTTGTGTGTTTTATTGTTCCATTTTCTTGTGTTGATAAGTGCTGAGAACAAAAGGAAGCTGGAAGGGGGAAGGAGGAAGGGTTAAACTCTTGGGCTTTTACAGAGCAAATGTTTGCCATTCCCAGCGCCATGCAAAGGTGTTGTTTGCCCAGGAGACAAACCGTTACCTTTACACAAAGACCCTAAATCACCATCATCTTGTGGGCATTCATGTGGGAATCCATTTGTGCGAGGAGATGCAGCTGCTAACTAACCCAGCCCTGAATCAAAGTGGGCATTTTTGCCTCTCTGTATCAATTCAGTGGTTTGATATTTGGCTTTTGTCCATCAGAGTTATGCTTTTTTCTTTAGTGATGCGGTTTTAACAACGCTATTCATTATTCCTGCACCAGCCACTACCAAGGTAACTTTCGGTGCTTGTGAAGAGACTTTCGACTTAAATCTGAACGGTTGCCTCTTTGTTGAATCCCTGCCAAGAATCAAAAGAGGCGTGTGTGCTCTTTTTGAAATCCTGACCTGAAATATCCTCACCCACTGGATTAGATTAGGGAAGTATCTGGATAACAAATTACATTAAATCTCTTAAAATCTATAAATGAAGGGCTATTTTTAACATGTAATGGCTCCCTCATATCTGCCAATAGAATATAAATGGATAATATCGGCAACTATAAACTGAAGCGCTATATAAAATGAATTCTTCTTTATCTTTATAGGCATGTCTGTGAAGTTAGGGGGATTTGGTTGAAATGTGCGACATGCTAGCTTTGGCTCTGTAGAACCATTAGTGTCAAAGGAGAAGCAAGGGAACAGACACTGAGGGGGCTGGTGACAAAGAGAGCTAAATCTATTTTTTTCCCTACTTCCTTTGATTGTCATAGCTCACACTTTAATTCCTCCCGGATATGGATGAGCCATGGTTTTTAAGGATTAACATTCATGTATTGTTAAATCGCTTGAGTTATCTCTGTAGGCGGGGGAGGAAGAGCCTGATGTCGTTTTACAGTGTCCGATTTGTAGGTTTAGAGGTTTGTGATCTTGATTTTGAAATTATTACCAGGTCAATATGTAAGTGTTCTCCTAAATAGAAAAAAAGCCCTTCCTTTTGGCTTATTAGACTCAAAGGGATCCAAGACTGCTCAATTAGACAGTGAAGGGAACAGGCCTCTTTTATTTCTGACATATTTCTTGGCCTCCACCTCTGGAGAATATCTCTCATCTATCTGTTAGCTCCCTATGGGTGTGTGCCTGAAGCTGGAGCCCAGGAATGGAAGCCCCATCCGTGGGCTGCAGACTTATTCCCTTCTTCCATCAGCAGATCCGCAGGGTTTCACTGTTCCTAATTGATTTCACCTCCCCCCACTCTTTCTGTCTTATTTCTCTGTTTCCATCTACTGACTGCAAACATCTCCAAGCCACATCTCCCAACTTTATGCCAGTCAAGCAGTCCCCTTCCCCTGTTGAATTAAAGAAGAAGTAAAAGCACCTCACATGTTTCTGCTGCAAACTTGCCCTAAATTCAACACGGGAACATTTCGAGTTTGCATTCTCTGATCTGCTAACGAAAATGCTGACAGGTGTCAGAATCAGGAAGGCAACAGGAACAGGGCTGTGCTGACAACACGAGAAGAGGAGAGAGTCTGTGTGTGAGGGAAACAGAGATGGAGGGGTGAACTGAGAGTCTAGTAAGCAGTCTTAGCGAGGGAAAATAAAAAGAGGAAACAATCTCTAGAACAGGTAGGAGTGATTTTTTTTCATTCTCTCACTCCAAGATAACTCTGGGAATGTGCCAGAGGATATGACTGATTCTCAAACAACATTTGATTGAATTAAGCATCAAAACTCTTCTTGTGATTTGGGCTGGCAACAACACGTGTTGCGTTATGATATTTTATGATTAGATTAACATACAAACTCTATACTGGGACCATCCATTTTGATTTGGATTTGCTAATCTAATGTGTAACTCGTGGTGGAAGTAAAATGGCTGACAGTGACAAAGAGCTCAGTGCAATACAAGCATTAAGGAAGATAGAGTGCACACACACTGCATGCTCAAACACACCAGAGAATGCTTGCAAGCAGGTATGCTGAAGTCTGTAAGGAACAATCAAGATGCAGATTTTGCCTCTGAGATGCAGAGACTTGAGGAAGTATAAGGAAATAAAATGTGATTTCAAGCTGTGTCCATCTGTGCTCATCTTTTCTGTCGCGCTCACATTGCAGAAAGAAATTGTGTGACTCAGTGAGGTCTCTGGCTCTGTCTCATTGAAATTACACCTAATATAATGAAACTACATTGACCAATATTGACTTTGCACCTGGTAATATAGACGAGAGACCTCTATCACTTAAAGTAAATATGTGATTTCTTTCTATCTTGCTTTGCTTTTACATATCTAACTGTGTTAAGCAAACCAGTTTCTACACAAACTACAATGCTTTTTATTTTTATTCTACACTTAAAAAAAATTGGCTGTGGCCTCTTGGAAGTGTTTGTTTGCACTACATAAGTAAACCAACAAATTCTTTAAAAATCATGCGTGAGCCCATCCCTTTAGTTCTTTAGTTAATTCCAAGAGGGAATAAGTTAAGAGATGTGAAGAAGGCCTTGAACAAACTTGACATGTTTTGATTCTCTGTTAAGTTTTTACAAGTATCGCCTCTAGCTGCTCTTTCTCAACTGCACACACTAACGCAGATAAAAACAAAAATGCATGCATTCCAGCTCAGACTGAAAACATATCGTAATGTTACAATACTATAATGGCATCCCCTGAACCCTCATTCTGCCAAAGCTCTTCTGAATATACCCAATGTATTTAATCAGCTCAAGAGGGGACTGCTTATCTCTCTGCACTTGTCATGGATAGCGTATTGAACATATCAGAGAGAGAAATGGGAATAGTTCATTATTTTCTAGGGCTCACAATGAGCCTGATGTATCTCATTGCAGGCCCTCCACTGACAGCTCATTTTCTAGACAATCCTGGCATTCAGTTCACAACGCGGCAGGGCAAGAGAGAGAGAAAGAGAAAGAGAGAGAGAGAGAGAGAGAGAGAAGGAGGAAACACAGAGAGAAAATAGGGCTCCGGATCTCCATTGCTTATTCATGACGATGTGGCATGCTAGGTGTGTTGATAATCTCCGCAGAAACCAAGTGAATCACAGTTGTTTGTTGAACACCTAGCCAAGCTGGGCCCCAATCGACAGCATATGGGAAAACAGGGGGATCAGGATGATCCCAGACAGAGAGAGGGAGATTAAGAACAGGTAATGTGCTGAAGTTGATGGGGGCCGAGTGTGTATTAAAGAGAGAGGAGAGAGTACCTGAATTTTAAATCTGTCTGAGAGTGTGTACATAGTATATGGAGTGTGTGTGTGTGTGGCTGCAAATGTGTGTCTTTTTAAAGGTTAATCAGAGAAGGAGGGAGGAAGAGAGGGATAGGGAGAAAGATAAAGAGAAGTCACAAGAGAGAAATACTATGGGTTGGGGAAAACAATGAAATTCAAGTAGCAGAGCTATAGCGTTCTCTCCAGTCCACTCGCCTTTTGCAACTTCGATTGATTTTAGTTCTCGTCTGTGGAGCCAAGGCAGCAGCCATTTTTCCTAACCGCACCATTGTGTTTTTAATTCTTTAGGTCATTGCGTGGGCACAACCCCTTCTCTGCTGCAATACAAAGGAAGAAGTAATAAGACTGGGGGCAAAAACAGAGGGCTGTATGGCTGGGGGGGGGCGCAGCCCACACACACCTAATGGATATGTGTTACTTATACTTATAATAATTACTTCATCTTAATAAAATAATTTAAATTAGATTGTTTTTCTGATTACTAGAGGGCCCTATCCCTACATCGCCTACATCACGTTCCAGTGATACTTGCTGCCCACTTGTCCACAATCTCAGGGTGTTTAGCAGTTTAGACATTCTTACCATTAATGTAAATAGCACATGGGACAAGGATCTTGTACCTCCAATTTGATGTGGGCTTGCTGCCATGGATTCTAATCTGCACTCAATTTACATTTTACAGTGATAATCTTATCTTCATGTGATGCAAATTCAACATAATGAGAGGTTAACAAAGCCTCGTCTGCCATGGTGTTCTTTATTTACCTCCTTCCCACCCACAAACAGTGCAAGTGCAGAGGATGTCTCTTGCACCCATATCGTGACCATGAAATAAATAGTGGAGCAAAGGCAAATCATTTTTCCTTCAGACATACAGATACAGGTTGATGTTAAGAAAAACACAGATTTTTCCTAACTTCAACCAAGTGGTTATTATTGTAAATGTTGTGTCATTTGGAAAGAATCTAATTAACTGATTGTTTTCTGTTGTGTCTGGAATCCAGTTTGTGTGTGTAACAGTAAAGTTGGCCACCAAAACCACTCTGCTCCCAGTACAGAATATAGCAGATAATATAACTCCAGGCCCAATCCTGATCCTGACAACTTGAGCTCCTGTCAAGAGTCCCTAAAACACCTTCACAAAAGCATGACTTACCACAGCCTTGTTGCTCAAATGGTATGACTATAGACTAAAACCATTTGGAGTAAACAACCTGATGAGGACATACTATACACATAGACTAACTCAAAGGAGCCTCAGTGTGTGGCTGGAAGTGGGCACAGAGTGACTGCCAAAGCAAGGCTTGTATTACAGGGATCCCAGGATATCAGACACCAGGCGGCCTGTGCTCCCTCCAGGCAGGGCAGAGTCTGGCAGCTGGCCCGTAGCCTAGATAGCTATAATCAGCTCCATTACCTGTAGCACTGACTCCCATTTATGAGCCCTTATAGTGGAACCATGGCTATACTGTGGGGATTAAGGATGTTGTGAAATTTAGGAAAAGTACAAATAGCATGCAGTTGCACATACTATAGATGCACCTGCTGTCGACACATACATTGTACACAGATGAGCACGCTCGTAGGTACACGCTACTCAAACGTGTAGTGAATGGGGAGAGATTTTCTGGGAATTGTGTGTCTTGGCACAAGGCATTTGTTTTATCTTCTCCCTCTGTGAACGGAAAGATTAAGAATATACTCTGCTCTGTTTAAGGGGAAAATCAGCTGTCTTCTGACAAGTACATTGTAGCCCGCAGTTTTCTGTCCAGAATACAAAGAGACATTTATCACTGCAGCTGGGGTAAGGGAGGAAGAGAGAGAGGGGGGTCCCCTGTGCTGCATTTCTTTCTCTTTTTTTTAACCCCTATTACTTCCTTTCTGTGGGAAAAACACTATACCTCCAATCTCTTTAATCCATTTTAGATTTCTAACCTTCTATTTTTTTTCATTTCATTGTCTTCCCCAAATGCCTTTGTCATCTCCAGCCTGGTTTTTATCTTAGTTCTCATCACCTTGTTTCTCCTGACAACATTATAACTCAGATGGAATATGTAGCTGGAATATGTAAAGTTATGTCGTCCTCCTCAGTTGTGGCAACAAAAGGTTACTACCTCAGGCATACTGCTATAATATTTCCATATTTTGTGCTCCTCATGTATATTCAGTAAAAATGATTTATTCTGTAACATTTTATAGTCGATGAAATACAGAATCTCTCTCGCAGAGACCCTGCATATACTGTAAAATATAGCATGGCAGAATGAGCTCTTTGGATTTGTACTCAGTAGAAGTTAAACAGAGGTCAAAGAGAAGTCATCCAAACCACCTCTGTCATTACTATCTTTCATTCACCAATTAGTGTCAGTGTTCCCTCCCTGTCCCCTAGATGACCTTGCAGCGATGAGCTCAATATGTTGTAATTTAACATTTTGGAGTAGGTCTCAATAGCGGGAGGCACGTTTTGGCTGCTAGTGACCCAGATTATAAATTATTGATGAGAGAGTGAAGGCACAGTAACAGTGAGGAGGGACATGCTGAGGTGTGTGTGGACCCAGGGAGCCTCAACTGACCTTTCCTTGGCCACTGCTCTCTGCAAGACCTTGCTTGGATTTTGTCTTTCAACGCATCTTCATATTCAAGAATCTCCCACTCTTTAAAACCTCTGTGCTCCGGTGTCTATTCCTTAGCCAATGAATTAACATACATGCTAGTAATTCAGGTTAAGGAAACATGCTTTGCTACTAAGTTTACCAGGGTTATTTTAGTTGAATAAAGATAAAATTGTAATGTGCATAACCTGAACACCATATTATGTTTACTAGTCAGTCTAAATGACTATAGTTGTTTTGACTCATGTTCATGTGTGAGAAAGGTCCAGAGCTGAACAGAATGCAGAATGGCGTTCCTGCATTGTAGTTTAGCTGGCAGTGGTGGATAATCAAATTAAAGAAAATGTATCAACATTAAAAATGTTATTCACAAAGGCCCTCTGTTTTTGTATTGTGCTTCTAATAAGATCTTTCCTTTAGGCCACCATTATGTGCATTATGCTAATGATCATATTCACATTTGTATATGTAAAATCAAGTTATTGTGAACCATGTAAATAATAATGCAACTGTTACATTAATCTCCGTATTTTCAGTGATAAAGTTATAGTAATATAATACTTTTGGTCCTTGTCCTGTAGTTCCTGTGATGTACAATTGACTAAGGGACAAAATTCACTCAATGGATGCATCTTGCCAGCCAAATGTGACTTTCCAAACCCCGCTGTCCCTCACCTCCTTAAATGAGATAAAAGGTAACAGGAGAGGTCGGCTCTTAAGTTTAATGATGGATAGGAAAGTCTTAGAATTACTCTTTTTAATGATGTGCCTGTTCTCATGCAGTCCTCATTAAAGATGAGGCAGAATGCACTCAGAGGACAGGGAGGGAACTGTGGCCAGACACTGCACTACCCCCCAACATCTAGAAGATCTGCAGTGGGGGTCTCAGGTTCCTTTGTGTGTTCTCCGGCGCATCATAGAAACCTTGTGCTCCTTCTGTATTCAGCTCACATTAGCATCAGAAAATAAACAAAGCAAGCAATCAGGCCGTGACCTCTTATATCCACAGTGCTGCCAGCCCCCCATCCAAACACCCACCCACCCACCCTCCTTCTTCCTCCTCCTCCGCTGCACTCTACATAGGTTTAACTAGCTTGGATTTGCAACTGAATGTCTAGCTTGGTGTTTGGCTTTACTACAGGGCAGCTTGTTCCTCAGCTGTCTCCAGAGAAAAGGAACTCAAGGATCGAGAGGAGCGAGGGAATTGGATCTTTGACACCTGTCACTTCCACTCTGCTGCACCTTGCTCCCTTGCCACACATAAGGACTTTTCATGTCACAGCTCAGCATGTTATCATGAGTGGGCACAGGGCCTGATAAATCCAATTACTACCACTGTGTCAGAGCCCTGCCATCATCCTTATGTATGCTATAGTCATGTTCCTCAAATCAAAAAAGATGTGCCTATTAGTTCCTTCTCTTTTCTTCAGACCAGTCTCCCACCTCCATTGCAATCTGTGTGTCTTAGATACGAGCTGCAGCTCTTCTCATGAACTGCCTCAGTACTGACAATCCTCTATATAGTGTAGAACTGGCTTCTGGGTGGCTAGTGCTACGGACATTGGTTCTGACTGCCTGATATTAAGTGGTATCGTGGAGCAGACCTCACTGTGGTGAATAATGGAGAACCAGGGAGAGATTCAGCATGTGTCCCAGATGCCAAATAGACAATGGTCTTTGTGACAGGGAAATAGAAAGTGTTAGGAAGGCCTCCCTCTTGCTTTTCCTCTGCCCAGTAGGTATAAATCTAATGTATCTCCACACAGCAAGACCCTGGCTGTTTCCTTTATTTCTTTTATGTGCTGCTCATCCCTGAGTGACACTGTCAATCTGCTCCAGTGGGAAACAGGGGGACTGTCTTTTCTAACCATGATCGGTGTCCCGAAGTGGCCCACCCCCTATTTTTGTATATGTTTTCCGCACACTGAGCGAAACCTGCCCATCACACTACATACCACACTCACCATGTTACGTGTCCTACTTCCAGAGGCTGTTAAAAGTGTCGGAAAAAGGGACAAGTGGAATGTTTTTTAAAGGAAGAAAAAACAGAATGAGAGAGTAGGGACCATGCTGGTGCTTCTGCGACAAGATAAAATGGAATATAAAACACATAGTCCTGGCTGACACAAAGTGAACATGACTGAATGAGAAGCCACATTATATTAATTATGTAAGTCCACTCTTTTGAGACAAAGCTGAAGCAGAGAGAGAGAGAGAGAGAGAGAGAGAGAGAGAGAGAGAGAGAGAGAGAGAGCGAAGATACTAGTATGCTGTCCAATGTGCCATCCCTGTTTGTTTGGAGGTAATATAAATGTGAGAAAGGAAAAAATAATCAAAAAAGGAAAACTATGACAAATGTCTCTTTATGGCAAATGTGAGGTTCCAGTGGTTTCTTACTCTAGGATGTGTATGGGTTATAGATTGTTCAAACCCATTAAATCATAAATCAGTGTCCCACACGTGATTAGTTGTGTTTTTGGACTGGAGGGATGAAAACTTGAATTCACAAATAGAAAACTTGAAGTTGCTGAAAACTCTTTGTTTTGTCACAGACCTCTTGTTTATTAAGGAAAACCATTGTTTTCCGTCATCTATTCCCTCGACATTTACAGTTTGTATTTTCTCTCCTGCCCATTAGAGTTGTTGAAAACGTACACTTGTGTTATAGGGGTTTATTCCATCTGATAACACAGCTATATATGGAGTTAGGTTTAGGAATTAAATAGGAATTTAGGAATTAAAGTGACCTTAGTGACTCATCTAACATAAGTTAGGTTTTTTCCTCACAGTTGTGATGTCACTGATCACAGTCCATAGCCAGCTCAATATCTCCTCTCCGTCCCTGCTCCCCGTAAAGCTTTCCTCTACCCCTCAGCCCCATTTACAGACATAATTTAAGAGTCTGTTTCTGTCCCCCTTGCTTCTCCTAGACTCAAGGGTTTAGGAGGAAATTAGCTTGCTAGCTCGGTCAAGCTTAAACACAGAAATGCTGCATTTGTTCCAGTGTATTTAAAGATGTCCTCTGCCGATGCATTGTAGTAGAAACGAGCCAAGTAGACAGAGGCAGGCAGACAGGCGGTCTGGCTGGCTGGCATGTCGGAGTGGGCAGGTCTGAAACTAGGATGCCAGAGGCCTGCTGTGCTGAGTTTTGGGAGTGCATTGTAGTGTTGCTGTGGGCTTGGAGAGCCAGAACACAGGTTAATTTGAAGCCATCATCATTAGAAGGGCAATTTGGACGTGGAGAATTGACATGGGTGACATTTGCTGTGTCATTATAGTAAAGTACATCTCATCACAGTACAGAATAATACTTCAAACTTTTAGCATGATCAACAACGACTGCAAAGGTAGAAAGTATGTATTAGGTGGCACTAAGTGTCATGATTATCTATGAGTATGGCTTCAGACCATGAAAGCAACAATACTATTATTATTCTTTCCCATTGGCCTTTCAGACACTTTTGAATGATTCCTCCCTGCATCTTTCCCTAAAATATCCTTTTTTTAATGACAAATTATGAGTAAGATGAGCAGTTTCATTTAGACTGTAATTGCGTTCTTTTTCATCCTTTTTAAAATACTTCTAACACAAAGATGAATTTTCTCTGATGAAATTCATTAGTGAATTGTATTTTTGATTAATTATTTTTGGAAATGTAATCTATGGCCACAAATGTATCCAAATTACTACCACAAAGCTATTAAGCTGACTTCTTGTGCCACTGGCAGGGATATGGTTGACATCATCACTTTGTATCATTTTTATTCTATAATTTAAATTTAAACGTACTCAACTTTACTCATTGGCGTTTGTACATGTGCACAAGTGTAACTTAAACAGGGATGTTTTAGCCCAAGTGCTTTATACATAGCTGCATCCCAAAACAATTACCTTTTAAACGAATGTTCTGTGTTTCCAACATGATCCTCTGTATTTCAGTGTCCAGAAGGCCTCTGCATGTTGCTGGATTGGCAGTGTGGTTGTAGTTGGACTCTGTTCAGGCAGACATGATTCCCAGAGGATGTTTGAAATTTAGTGGACACAAAAGTGTGTTGCAACCTCTTTTTGTCTGCTTAGCCAAGTTCAACATTATGCAGCCAGGCTTTGTGCCTTTTCGCCTAGGTTAAATCCAGTCCAGAGTGTCTTTTGAGAGAGTTAAACACTGACTCATGTAGTGCATAAAAACAAGGTCATGAATATGGTCTTAAAACCTACATATTTGACCACTGGAAACCCTGCCCCAGCAGGCGTATGAGGGGCATATGTCATGATAGGAGTCAATGCTAATACTTCTAGAGCCTTACAAACTGCTACTGAGCCACTACAACCTCTAGGAGGCAATGATAGTAGGAGCAGGGCACAGTAAGGTGAGAGAATCCTCTCAGCGAAAAAATATTTGTTGCCAGGGCATTGAAACCAGCCCACTCACGTATGTCATCATGACAACCAGCTCGCATCATTTCCACTACATCAAGCTATCCATTGGCTAGTGGTCCTGCTTTTGAGCAAAACAGTGCTCTGCGATGACATAGTGATTTATAAAACAGCATAGCGATTGCTTTTTTTTCCTCCCGCTGCTGTTACACAGCTGTTAAACAGATGCTGTTTGTACCAATTTAGAAGCTAGTGCATTGTTTGTCAACACCAGTTTGGAAATTCATTCTTTATACCAGGACCTGCTGTAGAATGCACAGGCTGGGCTGGATGGGCCAGCAGCGAGAGGGGACAATACAAACAGTGGAAATAAACATTTGCAGAATTATGCTTGAACTGTTGCTTGTTTTTAAAACAATTATTGATGAATGATTATAAAGAATTCAACTGTAAGGTTTAAAATGACGTTAACTTGACATTTTGCATCAGCTTTTGGGCGGACAGAGGCAGGCCTTGTGAAAGTGACAAGCTGTCACACACTCTGCAGTGCTGGATGGATTAGACAGTGAATTTGTTCTTGATAAACTGACTGGTACTAATGCTCAGAAATAGAACCAGGGTCACATGAACCCCTGGCTTCACCAGCCGCACGACAGTACTAACAAGGCTGCCCAGTGAGTCTAATTTCCTCAACAATTAATATTTGACTGAGAAGGTAGAAGGAAATCTGGTCAGATATGCAGAAATGAGAGGAAGAGCTTTTTGGGAGACGGATTTATTTAATTACAACAATGTACATGAGACAGCAATACTGATGAGATAAAAGAAGAGGACAGAAGGAGGAGAAGCGTAAAGGATGGGCTTGTGCTGTGAGCTGCGAGGGATGAATCTGGGGGTGTCGGGGAGTGGGGTGGGGGTGTAGCTTGATGTGACTGAACCAGATGCTGTGGGGAGAAGGAGAGGACTCAGTGCTGTGTAGAGAATGATGGCTTGCATGGCGCAGTAAGAGTGCCCCTCTACTGTTTGTAAAAACAAGACCATCACACTCCATCTTGCCGCTCCCGCAGGAGCCAGGCCTCCGGGCTGATTTATGGCCCACAGACTGAATTGGCTGGCTGGGATGACAGCAGTGCTTGGACTTTCCCTGGTGAGTAGTGTAGGAGGCGACTTGGCCAAGCCTCATCCTCAGCTGGCCGTAGAGCTGCCCTCTGCTGTAGTTAGGGCAGACTAGATGTTAAGCTCAGTACCTGGTGTTAGGATCAGGCAGGGCCAAAGCCTGTTAGTTCTCAAACATGCTTTGAGCACCAACCAACGATAGAGTCATCCTCTATTCCGCTGGTGCCATATTTTCTTTTCTCTTTTGCATCCCCATGTGATACTTCCATCAGCTTCTGCATCACAGGCTCCATCAACTGAAGTAACCAGTTTTTGCCATGTGACTGTCAGGATGGAAAATTAATATGGAGAGCAATTTAAAAAACAACCATCTCACTTTCAAAGATATACCAAGATGAGAGCAGAAAAAGTGGACGGCATTTTAGCAGCAAATGAAATCCTTCTGTACACCATGCAGACATGGCTGTCCTCAAAAAGGGTCATCAGGACCGGGGTCACATTCAGTAAACTTTCTGTAGATTGAATTCTTTTGGATTTAATACAATTTCTTTCACACAGCAATGAAAAGAGGTGCAGGGCATGTCAGAGTTGCTGTTTGCTATTTCAACATCAGAGCAGAATAATTGTCTTTTCAAACTATAGATAGGTGATATATGATAGCTTTGTGGCAGTATACTGAGAGAGTTTAAAATCAAAGACAGTGAGGAAAGAATGGAAATCAAAGCAATTCAGTAAGGTCTATGCGAGCCACAAGCAAAGCTAGGTTTACATTTCTCTAAATTACTTTCTTTCATAACAGCTACTGTAAATAGCTTCTACATTCTACTGTCTGGTTGTCTGTTTAGGACCATCTATTTTCATATGGCAAACAGAATTAGGACATTTATTGTTACTGCTACAACAAAAATGTCAGCTTACAGAAGAAATACAAAAAAGTAGTTTAAGCCAAAAGTGGCAGACATTCTTTATAAAATGATTTATAATGCCATACTGCTGTCCCAAATTCTTTTTAGGGTTCATCATGCTCTAAAACTAAACTGACTGAATTGTGTCATACTGCAAGCCCCCATCGCCTTGTAACTCCAATTAAACTAAGAAATACAGAATGGAGGCTTTGTCACCTGAATTTAAGTTCACATCAACTCAGCCCTTTCTCTGGCACCCCCAAACTGGCCTTCTGTTTCTTGTTGCTGCTTACACTCATTTTATAGGATTACATCATTGTTTTCAACCTTGAGGCTGTGTGCACTACTTTTGGAGGGAAAAGCGCTTTTGTTTTCCAAGCCAGACTCCATGTGTTAGCCAAACAGGACGCAAAATAGCTGGCGAGAGAGCTCAGGGAGTTTTTTTTTCGGGGAGTTGCCTCTTTCAGTGAACACATCCCTTCCCTTTTGTGTCAGGGGACTTTAGTCTTTTGCTGATTCCTCTTTTTTTTGCCACATTAGCAACAAACAAATAGCACCTCCAGCTGTATGACATGAAAGGATCATTATATGCGGTGCACAAGGGTAGACTGAGCAATGAGTTTGTCAGGTTGTGGGATCCCCATGCTGAAGCTGAAGACCTGGCTGCTGTGATTGAGGGAAAGAGACAGGATTGAATCAGCTGCTGGCAGGCTGCAGATGCAAGATGAAATGGCAGAGTTCATGTGGGTTTTCTCTCCATGCTGATGCAAAGTGATGCTATTCCAGGTAACTACAAACACAATAACATGGCCAGCATTATCAGGAGAATTTGGCTTTTGCATTTTAAGTGGCAATGTGTATTATTTTCCATTGCCATATTACATATATAATTTATATATTATATTAAAGTGCAGTATGTTTAATTTGATAGCAGCACTGTGGTACTTGATACTAGATCCACTGCTGTTAGACTGTTTGTATTTTACACGAGGAACACAAAAAAAACAAATGCAGCCTCCACCTCTCGATGAAGCTCCCTCAGTAATTAATAGGTATTAATCATAGATAGGAAATGTTCCCAATGACATCCTGCTCTCTACTGTACTTTAAATCTGTTCCTGGAACTGATTGACAAGCTTATTTTTCTGATGACTTTGAATACACATTCACAGCAGGGAGGGTCTTCACTGTCTTCCACTCTGTAATTGTTGACTTCCAAACCAAAGTTCCGCTTTAAAAGCCATTAATTCATCTCTTTCCATTACAGTTTGCTTGTTATTTGGAATAGGAGAAGATTGTGTTTTGTTAGAGGTCGATGGTCTGTCACTTTTTTTATTTAAATTTTGTCTCCTCCATTTTTTGTGGGTCTTTTAGCGCAACATCTGCGATTTATGAAGGTCTGAACAGAAGCAGGATGTGTGAGTGTTAATAGCACTTGGCTTTCATAACAATGTCATTTACAACCCAGTTACTCTCCATAGACCCCTGAAGGAAAGGAGGGAAAATGGCATTCACTGCATATGCTTGCACTGCTAAGTAGAGAGCATACAACTTGTGTATATTTCTTTGTGCCTCAAGGCTTTTCATGCTTTAGAAAGTGCTTCAGGCTATTAAAAAAGCCAAAGTATTTAGAGGAAATTGCATTCATTACCAAGATGCTTGTAAATCTTTAATCAGCGGAAAAAAAGATCTACTTTGTCAAACATGTCAAACAAGATTTGGGGAGAAATTCGAGATGACTAAATGTAGAGCTGAAGTCTAGCATTTGTGTACAAGGCTGAAATATAAGATACAACTTTCAAATAGTATAACAGTATTCAGTTTTTCAATGTGAGCAAGTCTTAAAGTTTAATATTTCCCAAATATACTTTACATTGCTGCTATGACTGAAATATTAACTGCCTTTTAATTTCTCAAAGAAAAGGCATCAAAAAGGGGTACATTCAAAATGCAGTTAATGACACTGCTGTAACATAGGATTTAAAAAGGAACCTGGGATTTGAAACGCTTTAAAAAGTGGACAATCAAATCCAGTGTGTGGGCATATTTTTGGGGGGATTTTTTTTGTTTATCACCCTCTATTATGTTCCTGGTACCTGCTGAAGACTTTCCGTTGTGATTATATTATTATGTTCTGATTGGATCCCTTCTCTTTAAACAAAACCCCCAGCTTCCTGCCTTTTGTCTCCTTGATTGCCGCCAGTGCAGTCCCTTGGACCAATCAGCATTCATGCAAATTTACATACATACAGGAGTGCTCATTGCTTACTTTTCGACCCTCATTAAATAATTTCAACTGTATAAAGATTTGATACAATCAATCAATCTGCATTTGTTGGAGAGAATGCAATGTCTGTATGTGTTGGTGTGCATATGTGTTTGCATTTATATGCAAACATGATCGAAGGAAGCTAATTCTGTCTCACTTTTTATTTATGTGGACATTGGTCACTCATTCTCTGCCTTTTTATTGCTGGCGTTCATGTTTTCAGCCTTCAAGCATGATGATTCCACCAGATCTCCACTTTCCATATTTGGGTTCAAACAGCTCATGATACTCATTCATTCAGTCATTTAGTCACCATGTTATCTGTCAGTCTCATCAGATTATACTTTATGCGAGACAGCTCTGGCATATCTGCCCCTGAAAAGCCTGTCTCCAATCTTTAAATATCGATCCCCAGGGCCTAAGCAGAGGTGCCTCTCATGAGTGCAGGAAAGAAGGGAGAAAAACAGATCATTAGTGATTTTAATTAGGTGATCTGTCAAGCTGCGATTGCCAGATGTAAGCGTATGCATTTGGGTCGATGGCAATCCCTCTCACAATCCCCTCTTGTCACCTTGGGCCTCTGGAACGTAGGATAGCTCTTGCTAGGAATGAAACAAGCAGTACAGGAGCGCAGAAATGTGTCACTGCGTATCTGTGTAGCAGGTTTTTTTCTCAAGACTGAAGCAGGTGGAAAACACAACAGCACGGTGGCATAGAGAGACTTTGAATTGTTATGTTTTCTAGGGCTGAATACTTTTGAAAGTGTGTACTACACATCTGTATTATCATGATTAACAATTTTAATGAAATCTTTGTAATTGGAGGTTACATACCAAAAACTAAATTACAGAGGAAAAGCAGTTTTACAGAAGGCAAATCTTTTTTTCACTTCAGCGTTAAACATCATTATATATTTATAACTCGGCGCCAGATGACAGAGACCGAGACGGAGAGAGAGATGAACCAGGCAACAACACCACAACTCGTCTGGTGGCTCTCTCTGTGAGATATCTGATTGCACTGTTTCAACCTACCTTTCATCTAGTGTTGCTACAGAAAAAAACTAGTATACAAAAGCTGCAATTGGACTTTTGATTTAACAATACATAATTTAATTGGTGTATTAGAAATGCCCCAAACATCCAGCTCTATTTATCAGTGAGTAGTGTTAACGGCACTGCAATCTTGAGCACATGCAGGAATGCATTGCAAGTGAAAGCAAACCATTCAGAAGTCTTTAACTTGGGCTGTTAATCATGTATTAATTCTATTATTTCAAAACAAGTTTGACATGCTTATATCAAATGAAGCCCACATGGCAGAGAACACATGATGAGACCTGTGTGCAAATGAAGCTGGTTTTACAGACAAATCTAATAATCATGTTTTCTTTTTGGCCCCCACAGATCCTAGTGAAGGCTTTCACTGCCAGGACGAGTGTCGCATCCTAGGCCACTCTGACCGCTGTTGGATGCCTCGTGTTCCAATCCTGGCACGTGCCAAGTCACCCGAGCACGCCCGTAATGTCATCGCTTTGTCTATTGAGGCCACCACAGTGGATGTGCCCCACTACGAGGATGGCACCACCAAGAGGACTTTTGCCACCTTCGGCAAGGATGGGCCTGAGGACGTGGAACGGGGAGAGTTTAGGGGAAAGCGGACTCAGGAGTCTCAGGTGTGTAGCCCCAAGGCCAATGGAGGGGCTGTCCGTGAAGCTGGCAACGGGCGCGAGGCAGCCAGCCCCATCACTTCTCCTGTGCACCTGAAGAGCCCAGTGTCCAAGCCGTCATCTGCCTACAACACACTGAAATGCCGCGATGCAGAGCGAATCGCCAACCACAGCCTGCTGCGGCAGCCAGAGGGGAAGGACAGTGAGCCAGCTGTCAGGGAGATCAACACGCTTCTCCACGATGGCCGAGACAAGGAATCCCCCAGCAGCAAGCGCCTGAAGGACATTGTGCTTTAGCTAGCTTCTCAATGACACACACAAACATGCATACACACATACAGTGTAAACTCACATATATGTACCCCACAATAGCTGTGTGTACACAGAAGAAAGTCAGGCTGAGGAAGTAGAGGGACACACCCATTTGCAGTATACAATATTCAAGAACCAGCTCGGGCTGAGGATGATGAACTGTAGTATGCTGCAGCTAGTTGTGTGCTCAAGCTGAGGTAGTGGATGTGGCTTTGTTGTAGTCGCAGTACTTTTTCCTTGTTTGCTTTTTGTTCAGTTTTCTTTCTATGAGTCTGCAATGAGTGGACAGGCAGGTTACTGTTGACTGCATGGACATGGTCAGTGGAGCTCTCCAGCTCTTGCGCCAAAGCAGGACACTACATGTTTGGACACCCGAGGTGCCAATTCATTCAAGTACAGTTATGCCTTTTGAACTACTTTTGTATCACAAACTGATATTTGCCTTCTTTGGTTTTGCAGTCTGTTCTAGCTGCCAAAATCGCTCTTTGTTCCTTTGTATAGTGAGCTCTGTCAGTGTCATAAACGGAAATTCACAGGATTCATCTAAAAATACCCTCAATTAACTCCTTCAACAGTTTTCAGTGCATTCAGGAGAAGGGGAGGGAGGCCTCAGTCTCGTTTTCCTTTTTCCCTATTTAATAAGAGAAACTTTCTCTGCCTATCCCTGAGGACATCCTAGTGTCATCAGACTGTGAGGTCTTTACAGTATTTATATTTTATCAAGGATGGAGCTAAATGAACTCTTGCTATCTGCCCAGCCGCTCTGAACACTGGAAGTGGGACAGAAAGATCCTTGTGTTCAAAATGAGTTGTATGAAAAAAAGACTTACTGCTTTTGAAATCTCCTGTGCCCAACCTTGATTGTAGCCAGTGGAGCACAAATTAGAACTTTGTGCTCTGGTCTTGTACTTTTTTTGACTTTTGACTATGGGGCTAGGATAGAAGGGATCGTCACTCATGTCTTGCTATGTGAAACTCTCTATAGGGTTTACTATTATCATTTTTAATAACCCGTTGTTATGTGACAATCCCTTTAATGTTTTGTTTCAAGAGAAAAAAACAAATAAACATTGGTGTTCAACTGAAGCTACAGTAGCGTTTGTTACACAAACACAAAAATAAAAAAAAACATATATGCCAAAATATATTTTATAAATAATTTAAAAATGTATAATGAGAATATTTAATGCTATGTAGTTATTTTATGAGTAAGTTATACTTGAAATTAACTTGCTTTTGTTCATTTGTCTTTTGCTTTTATATTGAACCTGATTTGGTTTTTTTTAATTTCAAAATGAACTTGGATTATTTTTTGTTTACTATGTGACCCCTGGCAACTGTTGCAGTCTACCTTGTTGTAAAGAGTTTCCTATTGGTCAGTTCTTGTGCCATCAAGTTTCTGTGTGGGCTACTAGAAAATATAAAAAAGACAAAAAAAACCCAACAAAAAAAGCGATATCAGCACCAACATTAGTGTGTCAGTTCAATGAGCTTAGAGTGAGATAGCAAAAGAAACCAAAAAAGATGCAAACAAAACCTTAAAGATTGCAGGATGTTGCTTAATCTTAGTATCTAAGGAGGCGAAAGAAAGGCTCTGAGTGTTCATCAAGCTGGTAACAGGGTTCTGCTAATGAGTCGGCTTTCCTATTGGGCCCAGTCAAGCTTAAACAAGACATTTTCAGTTTCAACTGAGGGCAGTTGGACATGCAGACTAGCTTTGCTCAGCACTGCTGTCACCCTGTGCTATCTGTGTTCAGTTGATTTAAAAGATAAGGTTGAGACCGGAGTGGTATAAACAGGGCTCTCCCTTCCTACGAGAACCACCCAACAGACTTGGTGGAATTGTGTTTGAATGAACTAAGGTCTTGGAAGAACCGTGTTGCACATCAGCAATGTGGTTTTATGTTGCTTTGCAGTAAACTATGTACAATGTGGAAAAATATGAATGAAAATGGACAAATTGCATACAACAAACTAGATCTTGTAGCTGAATGTTTTGCTGGTCTCACCCATGGCTTCTGGCAACATGAAAATCGGAATAATCACTGAATGTATACAGCAGCTTATAATTAAACTATTAAATGTTCTGCTTTGTTTCCTTGTCTTTACTCAACACACCAATTTTAAAGTTGTACTGAAATTTGAATTCTCCACATTTTTGTGCAAGGAAATATAAACCTAATGATACTGCAGCTATTGTGCAATTTTTGCACAGGGCACTTGAACATGGATTATTTTGGCCAGCCTTGCTACTCATCAACTACTTTGATTAACCACTGACTTGAGCACTTCATAACCCTGTACAGCCTACAAAAATTGACACATAACAAAAATGTACATTTTCCTCCTTTGTCAACAAGCTAACATAGCACTGGTTATGCACTGTTAGTAATTTACACATTCACTTTACCATTATCCTGTTAAGTTTGAATTTTACTTGGAAAGTGGAAGTTAGCAAGCAAGTCTAATTATCTTCCACTAGGAAAATGGAAGCGAGTTAGCTTAGGCTGTTAACATTGGCTATACTTACGTTTTTGTTTGTTATTTCAACACTTGCAGAATCATTGGCAGCTCTGACTAACTCAGTGTTGTGTTTGTCCTACATTATACAAAGGACGGGGTTAGCTAGCACTGGGACTGACCAACAGCTAACAATGCAGCCCCCCAGCTGTTCAACTGCCTGTGTGGCCCATGAATGTACAAAGAGTGGGGCCATTAGAAATTAAGTGATTTCACTATTTTTGGGGCCCACCCACAAATATATTGCACCAACCAGATTACCAGTACTAACACTAATGTTACAGAAGAAAAATTAATAAAAAAATAATAAACATTTCTCCTTTTTGGTAATTACAGTTTGACCAAATAAACAAGGCGAAACAAAAACCAAGGCCATATATACAAATTCTTGGCAAAAACACATTTTAATTTCAGTTCCACTTTAACATCATCATTTAATATTCATTAAAATTACCATTAATTAACAAATAATCTATAAGTCAGCAATGGAGGTGATTCAGGTCTGCCATAATACATTTACAATCTGTAATATGCTGTGAAAGTCTGAGAACTGTTCTTGAAAACAGAATGATAACACATGGAGTGATGTCTATTCTATTTGTCATGATAAAATGGAAATTAACAGTTTGAGTTGAGGCTGGCTCCAACTCTGCATTAATATTCCATGCATTCACTGTTGCTCTTTCCCATTATTTCCAAAGCACACCTTTGGGAATGGTCAAAACAAGTGAGGTGAGTGTGTGCTATGTGTCTATTTCTGACGCTAGTGTTCTTTTCATTTGCTAGAGTGGGTCACACATGCCATTCTTGAGACATTAACATCTCAAAATGTCTCTCAACACACTACAATACAGACGCTGATCAGAACCATGTAGCCTGTCACTGCAACTCACATTTGGTTTGTGGTTAATGTCCTCTCACAGCCAACAGTATGATGTCATTACAACACCAGATCCCACTTGAAATATTGATTTATTAGTTGACTTTGAGTGGAAAGGTCTAAAAGCCATGAAAGAAGTTGAAAGGAAAGAAAGAGCCTGATTCTTCCTCTGTTAGTCTGCAACAATTTCTGTGACATTTTCACTCAATAAAAGCTCCACTTTTCACCTCCCCCGTACACAGATCTTTATCTTGAGTGAGTTTGCAGGGATTGATGAGGAGAAGGAGAGAAAAGATGTAGAACAGGACACATTCCAGTGCTGTAGACAGAGAAAAAGAGAAACGAGCGAGGGGAAACACTCAGCTGCCCTCTATGATAAGAAAAGGAGGTTGGCTTCATTTCTATAATTAATTTGCCATTCCCTCTGTACCCTCTGGTGGAGCCAACATGAAAGCTGGTCTGAAAGCGCACTAGCTAACATATCCATTAGTCTATAAGGAGGATCTTATTTCTTCCAGCTAAGTTATGTTCTCATGGGCAATACCACTATTCTAGCCCTGCCCCACTCATTTGAGTTACTCATGCCCTTTCGGTAGTGTTTAGACCCCTGGGTCTCCATAACAAACTCGCATGAGCTTAAGGTATAGTCCTGCCTCCAACAAAAGGGCAAAGTATGCATTTTAAAATTAATTTTAAAGAAACTGACTTAGTTGCACAATATTGCAGTAATTCTTGTGACCCACCCCAGAAAACTTTGTCCTCCATATTAACACTATACCCCTGGGTCAAACCTTATTTGCAATGCAGGAACTGTATTGGTAAATCCCCCAAATGGTGCTAATCCAAACATATTTAATCACTCCTTATTCATGGTGGACATGGAGAATATTCTCTATTACATCGAGATTTATATCAAAGGTTACCAGGACACACATCCTATTAACATCCTATTAATGTTTCAATTATCATTTCGCAAAACGGTAAGAGGGGGAATCAGAGAACAATTAAAATGATTTATTTCTGACACAGGCATGCATTGAAAAATACCAGGAGGGCCTGCAGCCTTACATTCCTTCAATGCAAAATAGTTTGTTGCCTGTTCTTTTGAGGGAGACCAACCCCCAGTCAGGCGCACTGATCTCTGTCGCTCTAGTGACCTCATTCTATCAAAAGGGTTTGCAGCTGCTCCTGCCTCATTATGACCAACTACTCCTTTTCACTAACCTCTGGTGGAGGTTTAACATGGGAGTAGATGACAGCCCCCAACAAGTAACATTAATGTCCTATGGTCTTGCTGTTTTGTTGCAATATTTGAAATTCAGAAGTTTTCCAAAAAGTACCAAAGTAGTTTGGTATCCAAAGAATAGCAAAATAATGCAGTCAACTGATGTAGAAATGGTAGACGCATTTGTGTGGGACCTTGTTTCTGTGTGTAGCTACAGAAAAATGGTCTGATTGAGTTTTTATATGCTATTTGATCTTGCTGGAGAGTCCAGTGGCACCATGTGAGATTGTTTATTTCAATGAATGCGGCCTCAAATACAGTATCTACAAATAATGATTTTCTCTGCCTGGTCCACTGCACTTTGCCAGATTAATTTAATTTCAGGCATGCAAATGAGACACTGACTATGGAAAATTTAAGCTCCTATCTCCCCTCTAATTTTCTACCACTGAAAAGCAGTGGTGGAGTGGTCAAGACTTCATAGGTAGAAAAATTTTGTCAAACATGACAACAAGGTTTTGACTTTTCTATTCTTTGTAACTCGTTCAAACTTGCAAATTTAAAACTATTAAGTATCTTCTAAGAAAAGAGCTGTTACCTTTTAGTCTTCGCAATTTCTTCAGTCATGTAATTTTAAATACATACTTTTACATGTAAGAGTTACTAAACACACCTTTAGCTAGACGATTATCATCACTGCTGCGCAACTCTCACTCTGAACCTGGATGGAGATTTGAGGTCCTTGAGGTGCATGCAGGCTTGCACTATGCTGTGGATGACAAGTTCAGATTTTGCCACTGCTTTACTGCAGTCACAGTGATTTGAAAGTGGCAAGCTCTATGAATGGGATATTAGCTCAGAGACTATGATGTGAAGCCAGGGAAGGTTTGTGGAAACTATGAAGTCTCTCAGGGATGTATTTTTCCTAGCCTAAAGGCAGGGCTATCCAAACAAGACAAATAATCTTTTGTTATAGCTTTATATTGTATTGAAGAGGTTAGTCTTTGTCACAATGAGAAGTGGGCTGGTCATTGCTATCAGTAAGAAGACTGATTACCCACTCCATCTCCCAACCACAACTACATATCTAATAGGCCTGGCCAGTGGCCACTTCCCTTTGTGGCAGTCACAATGGAACTTTGATCGCCAGTGAAATGAGCGGCTCAAACAATAGTCTACATTCACTGAACACTATGAGCCCTCAGTGAGATGGGGAGCAGGGCTGCCACATTCCCCCAGCAAGCTTTAATTAGAAGTGATGCTAGACAGATCATATCATAACCATTAACGATGCCCTGATAAAACTGACCTGGGAGCTGCTCTGTAAAGCCTCTTTGTCAGAGAAGGGTCCGATGAGCCCCAGGACCCCTCAGCCTGCCATCTCTAGCAGCAATCACAGCCTGACCTCAGCCACCTCTCTCAGCCCTTAATGCCCAGGAAGCTGGCTCGGGGGCTGTGGAACAGGGGCAGTTGACCTCCCTCTCTCTAGAGGATAAAAGCGCTGATAGCAGGGACTAGAAATTAAAGACGGTGGCCTTTGAAAGCCTCTATTATTGTCAGCAAGAGCACAGCAATGAATCTCACTGGCCCTCTCCATGGACATGCATTATCAGAGGGGTGATTATTTGACCTAAACTCTCTGCTTGCCAGTGATTTATTTTACCCTGGCACAGGTACTTTCCCTGACCTCTGTGCCCTTTTAGAGGGAAGCTTATTGACAGGAAACACTGGATCATAAGAAGTTCAAATCTTTCAAGATTTTTTTAAGAACCATTTTTAATAATGTCTGAGTCCATCTCAAGTATGTTTCTCTGTCTCTGTGGAATGAAGCCTTTAACAGGAATATACAGGGGATTAAAAGGATTGGCTCAGTTCTTCCACTGTACAATAATTCAGAAAGATGGATTGTGGTCCAAAGTGAGACCAAAATGTGCTGTGAAAAGCTAAAACCAAAGGCGCATGTCACTTCAAATGTCACCTCTCATGGTTACTGAGGTATGCTCACAGACAAGTAACATATGCAATATCTTCAGAAACCTTTGCAAGAGTGAGGAGAGTTTGTTTTCAGAAATGTCTTCTGTTTATAGCTGCTCTATTTCGTGTGATCTTTTAATTGATCATCTGCTATGCATGTGATGACATATTGATTTTAACCTTTTTGTTTTTCTGCTACTATATAACATGTTTTTAGCGAGCTGTACAGTTTACTCGGTTCAGTATCTATTTCTTGGCCCTCTGTTTTCATATAGAGTGCCAGGGGAAATAATACTTCCATTGTGTGCAGGTAAAGAAGAATGTGACAATGAAAATAAGCCTGTAAAGCTCAATACTCAACAAGCACTGAGCTAATGGTGAATGAAGATGAGCACTTGAGAGCCATTCCACACCAGTTTTTGTGTCCGGTGTCCGGCACTGTTGGTTGTAGTTGGCCCTGATCAGCAGTTGCCTGTTGAAGTGGAATGTCATTGGAGGCAAAGAGAGAAACCTGTCGGACTGGCTGTTCAGCCTAGTAAACCAGTGATTTCACCCATTCAGTTCCTTTTCTTTTGTCTTTTTCTTTTCTTTCCTTGCTCTAGAAGCAAATGACCACTGGTTTATAACAATGCCAGTTGTGACTATTAAGTAACTTAAGTTATCTGACAATTTAGTTGGCAATGGTTTCTTGAGCATACACTGAAACAGATTTTACATGTTCAAAGAAGAGGGGTAGGTTAATTTGTTGAGTTTCTCTTCCCACTATGAGTTTTGAATTTTGAACAGAGACTCCTGACCAGTTACTGTATTTTCTCTCACCCAGGAGCACAATGCGTGCGCAAGTTAGTCATTCGCTATTGAACAATGGAATTGTCGAGTCAACCATGAGACGATAGAATGTCTGCCTCTGTGTCTCAGTGAAAAAATAAACAAAGTTTATTGTTACCTTGCTCACCTTTAAAGAGAGATACTTCAACACTATACATGCTTCAATACAGCAGATGTGCTATTGACAATTGCAATGTTGTGTTTCCCATTGCACTAATAGCCGTGCGTATACCCAGTTACCTATTGTGATCTACTATGTGGCTCAAAGAAGAAGAATAAACATTTGTACAAAAGACATTTTGGTGCTTAAAGAAAGACATACTGTATTTTTCTCCAGGCAGAGCAAGCAAAGTAATTTAAACTGTAGAAAGATAAAAGGCTGGCAGCTGGAGAATAAAAACCACTTGTTTTGTCCTTCATGTCACCTAATTAATTTCCCTGTGAAGTCCCATTGTGACAGAACAAGGCTGTTCTTTTCTGAGCTGCACCAGAAAACAAAAATGAATAACATCTGATACCAAAAATAATGGTTATTAGCTATTATACATTTTTCATTATTGTTTTTATTATTAACACAAAATGTTACTTTGAGAGAGTGATATCGTCCTTTTGTGATTCACCTGTATTCCTATGAGTAATAGAAGCAACTGGGATATGGGATATAGTTTATGCTAAACTATCGTACCACAGCATTTCAGGTGATAATATAATATATAATATAATGCTATTAATATAAATCTTAACATATTACACAGTATTTAGGTCTACAATAATACCTAGAAATTACCACATGATGACAGCCATGTTATTTTCAATCAGCTGTGTTCTTACGTTCGGTTGCAGTCCCTGTGTATTCAGCGCTCCAGCCCTGCCTCCTAGAAATTAATATAATATATATATATTATATTATATATATATTATATATTACATTTAGGCATTTAGCAGAAGCTAAACTATATAATATAATATATATATATATAGGACTATATAATATAATATATAATCGTATATATATATTCATGTATATATATATATATACTTTGCAAAATATGTGTTGTAGCAAACATAATCATTGCCTATATCATATTTGTTTTCCAATAAAGGAAGTGCTATATTTTTGTACCACATGTATGTTACGGGTGGATGGTGGGTGTCTCATCATCGTTGCATTCATAGTTGCAGCTGTGATAACGTTCCAGAGTTGTCAAATTAGTAAATCAGTGAGTATTAATCAACTGCTGTGCAGTGTGGCATCTGATGGACTGGCCTTCTTGCCTTGTGCTAGGCAGCAAAATCTTTTGTTTCTAATATAATATAAGGTTATAAGGAAAGACCATGGTTTTGGGTAATGGTAATAAAGTAGCCACATCATTAAACAAGACCATAATTTTGTGCCTTCAGTGCTTAAACATGACCGTGAAAATGCTTTAGTTGCTATAAGCGTATATTACAAGAGCAGTTAGGGGTATTAGTTAGTTATGTTTAAGAAAAGAACATAATTTTGGCAGCATTAAGTTTCTGTCTTCTGTTGCAAATTAGTAGTATAGAAAAGTAATTTCTAGAAGACAGTTTGAGAGTTTATTAAAACTTCAGTTTTACCTAGTTAAACCCTCCACTTTATTCCAACGGCACTGAGATTATTCTAAAGCACATTCCACAACAGGTGGTTGTGCATCAGCTTCCAACCAGCTCGTTTGATCTCACCACCAATGTAAACCTGATCAAATGTTTTTTTCCCCTCTAACAAGTAGCCAATCAAATGTTAGTTTACAAACAGTGGAGATGTGAGGGAGCATCACCTGTTCACGTATCTACAGTGTGCATACATACTGTACATATATACTTACACAACATATTAATCAAGTTATCAATCTAATAAATAACATTATATTAAATTAAAATGTTAGAATATTTACATATTTATAATGTTTACACAAGACTGCTGTCCATAAACGTTATTGTACTCCATGATAAGAGGCAGTGACCAAAAAGGGTTGAATGGATTTCACTATTCTGCAGAGAAGAATGAGATTACTCAGACAGCTGAAATTGGAACGGTGTGTGGAGTGCACACTAGTTATTGTTCTCTATGTTATTTAAATCTCAGAACAAAAGTGAATGGATCACCTGTAGCTTTGACTACAGGTGTGTGTAGCTTCTAGTGCAGCTGGTGGAAGGAATTGGACATGCTTTTTGTTGAGCCTAAGTTGTAGAAAATGTTCGAGACAGATTTCTCCACAACACAGACGGAGAACATGAAATAGTGTCTGGAATAAAACGTTAGAATAGAAAGAGTGCGTTCTGGCCACAGTTGTGAGTAGCTGCATCATCACAAATACATCTTCACAGATTTCTTGTGGGTGGTTTATGTAATTTGTTACTCGACACTGGGATAGTCAGCTCAGCAGTGTCTATATATCCATGCTGTGAGTATTGTATCGGTGAAATCCTCTAGTTCAGCATACAAAAGCTGAAGATTTACCAACACTTGCGACCATGCATTTAATTTACCATGCCTGCAAGACATCTTCATGAGCTTATCATATTTTTTTTTGTCAAATGCTATTCTTATTGTTCCCTGTGATTTTATATAAATATGCTAGCATTACTGTTGGTGATTGAATTCAAATTCGAAATATATTTTCCTCTTTGGAAAGTTCTATTCTGACTCACATAGCTAACACAGCTCAGTCTAGCAATGTAATGTTTTTAGAAGTCACAAAAACACCCTGGAGTGTAAAAGTCTTTGGTTAATGTGACCTTGTGAAGATTAAGTAGCATGGATCCACAAAGACAAACTGTGTGTATAACTGCCCTCCCCCGTCTCTGGTGATTCTTTTGGCCTCCCTGACTCACTTGGGAGCTTATTCTCATATTCAACAGGATGGCTCCTAATGAACCTGCACCTCAATTTCCAAAGCAAACTAGCATTTTTATGGAACACTGTGCCACGATTACGAGAACGTCCTTAAGGGATTTAGTGGAGTCTGTATTACAGCTTCAGTGGTGCAGTTCATCAGGTCCCTAGATAGCAGGCTATTGCAATGGAAAACGGAAGGTTATTGGTAACTGCAATGAAGATGGACCTACATTTTAATGATCTTTCTTCTAGTAATGGCATAACTGAGTCATTCGTTCATTTCTTTCAGTGGGGGGAGGAGGGGGCGATGATGACTAATGTCTGCCCTATACTGAGCCTGTGTAGCTGTCATGTGTAAAATGAACGTCTTGAAGATCCAGACCCAAGAGTAACATTAACGTTATAACCAAGCTATTAATATAACCCCAACATTTGATCGCTAAGCAGCGAAGTTTTGAGTGTAACGTTCAAGTAAACACAACACAAAAAGAGCTAGTCTTTTCTTGCTATTACCACTGAATAAATCACCAGGCAAATCAACACAAGAGTAACATTAGCCACGTCCTTGGCAACATCTCGAAACACTAACCAACCACACAATCAGCCAATATTTGGTTATTTAAGGCTGAATAGCCACACTTAACATTACATGTTCACCAGCCAACCCAAAAATAGTTGCCTTGAATCCAGCAATCAGTCATCATACCAGTGTATTAACATCACTTGTTGTTAGCTTAATTCTTGACTTTACACGCTTTTCCTTTCAGTAAAGCAAATAAAAAACAATCTATGTTTTGATCAGGTAAAGTAATCCAGTCTGAGACTTGTACTTAAGCAGCTCAGGTTTAGCTTGCAGTTTTGCAAAATTCCTGCAATTTCTCTGCATTATCATTATAAATAATGTCCATAACGTTACCTTGCCATGAGAATGAAAAACAACTGCGACGAGTCCATCAGGAGTTCGGCTGAAGCCATTAATGTTACAGCACAAAGAAAACCTTTCACAACTAAACTTTATCAACAAAAATAACTCATCATTTACAGTTATCAAGGCTCTCCAACCTCTCCTCTCATCATCAAAACAAACCCCCTGTGTGTAAAGGAGAAAGAGACATATATCTTTTCCTTGTGTACAATTTAGTACATAAATAAATATATTAATTACAGTAGGTGTATTTCTTTCTTGTGTTCCTGATTATAATTGCCTGCCAAAATACGCCACAATACCTAGTCTATTCAGGATTTCTACATAAAAGATATTGCTTAATGTAGTCTATTAGTCATTCAGAATACCAAAGACAGTTCTTACATATTAAGTTCAGGCAAAAACATTTTTTAAAATAAAATAATTATCTGTAATATAACTGGGTAATTTCTGTCCAATACTGAGATTGTGCAGCTGTCATGTGAGACAAACAAAACTCTTGCATTATTATTGTTGTTGCGCTTGCGCGGCCAAGAAGAACTAATTGCTCTTTGAGACCACTCGTTCCTACTAGTTCATATCAAAAGAGTAGTTCAGTAAACGACACGTGATCAACACATCATTACTTCCTTCATTTGCAGGTTAAGCAATAGCAGGTTAAGCACTAATGATCACTTAGCTGCCATGTTGTTATTTTGTATTAATAATTAGACAACTGATTTATTTATAACTTGTACTCACACAAGGTCTGACATCCTTTGAGACAGATGTACTGCATGACAGGGAGATGCTACTAAATGTTTTTTCAATACATTTGGAGACACTAATTGAGGCAACAAGAGACAAGAATTGTGCTTGCCCCCTCATACCACCAAAATGTTACGCTCCTTTCAGAGAAAAGCTTTTTCGGTTTGCAGAGCAACAATCTGCCAGCCAATGTGACATCACAGATTATTAGGCCTCAAGAATAAGCAAACCTGCTCTTTCAAGAGGAGAAAAACACAGTTGAATAGCCACAAAACAATGAATGAATTCATGAAAATATACAGGTATATATGTATCCTTGTGATTCTCCAGCAATATTCTCTCCCAACTAGTGTATGAAGCTTCGTATAAACTATTTAATCCTTACATACTGCACATCAGTTGATATTGCTAAGCAATGGGAAGATAGGACACCTGCTACTGCATAACGTAACCATAGAAATATGATTATTCTTGTGATTATAAATCAAGCAGAGACCAGTGTTCTTGTGCTGCAGTAATTTGTGATAACAAAAACCAAGTGTGGGGAAAATAATAACTGATCACACTAAGGGTTTTATTGTCCTCTTGTAGAGCCATACAAAGATCACGAGAAAGGAGCTAATGGTGTGACAAAGCAATTTGTATGATGCCACTACTGTCATTAAATCAAGCAAGAAATATGTTATTAGAATTGCAATACCAATGCTTTCAATGTACGTTTTTCAGGTCTCTCTTACAAAGTGGAAAACAAGGGTGACTCAATGATTAATTCAACGGTAAGACTGTGCATGCTGGCTAGCAAAGATTAGCCAAGGTTTTTTTTTAATTTTGATAATTTTTGTTTTGAACAAATACACAATATATACCTGGTTGGACAGTGTCATCTGGATACCCATCATTGCAGTGAGGTCAACAGAGCAAAGCTTGTGACCATGAAAATACTGTTGAGTGAAATCATTACCATTATCATTACAGTCATAAAAATCACACTCTGGTCCTTCTGCAGCGGCACAGCCTTCTGCCCGGAAACAAGGAGCGTTACAGGACTGATGAAGGCATTTATTAAAATTGGTATTTGGTATGATTAATGATACTCTCAATTTGCAGGGAAAAGTGCAGGCTCTGTTGAGGCTTGGGGCAGAAAATTGTACTGCATTGGGTAAAGAGGTGGGTGGTCCTCACCCCTCTCTGTGGAAACCCACTTGCTCTGTCATGTTGCGTTGTGCTGCAATGCCTCTCAGAGACCAACTCTCTGGAATACAATGACTTGATTTCCTTCGACGAGTAGTCTCTTAATTTCTTCTTCTTTTTTTTTGGCCTGATCATTATTTCCTCATTTTGCATTCGTTTCATCAGAGATAATTTATCTCTGCCTGCTTTAATGAAGTGATAATTCCATGATAATTAACGTAATCCTGCACCAAAGCAAATTTGCCTAATGACTGTTGTTTTGATAGTCAGAGTTGGTGCATGGGAGAATGTCCACACTGGGAGGAATTGAGGCTCTGTGCCAGGCAGAGGAAATAGGAGAAAGCAGAGTCACGAGCCAAATGACAGAGAAAAGTACCAGAAAATTTTACTTTGTGACCTTAACTTTCTGTGGTGGGTTGAAGGGACCCTAGCACTTTTCATTCAGCAGTTCAAATAATAGGGTGCTAATAGGTCAGCTCAGTGAAAGAAAGCCTATTTGGTCTGCCCTCTTATGTCTGACTACAAATATGACTGCTTGGAGATGATGAGCCAGGTGAGGGAGGGCTTGGGCCAAGGTATTGTCCCTGACATTTCATTTGTTCAGGGGTACTAACTTTGACATTTAATTTGTTTGATATTTGTTCTACTCACACACCAGCAAAGTTTAACCTTTTCAAATCCTGGATTGAACATCCATAAATACTCCCCTCCAGTCAAAATTATTGGATTAGCATCGGATAAGGTGTCAACAATTGATCAGAACATAAAGATGTGCATGCATGACCCCATAATATAGACCAGATTTCTCAGAGATAATAATGGCAGCCAGTATAATACTTAGTAGTATAGTAATAAATCATAACTTAATATTTATGAGTCTGCCACCAGAGCCGATCACTTGGCTGATAAGTATTGGAAGCATTTTTCACATGCACAGAAAGATGCACAAGCAGCCTAAGAAACTTTAAAAATTATAGTGTTTTTTCCTGTAAAATAATCTATGTTAATTAACCTCACAGTGTAGTTTGTCCATCACTTGCCAAATTTGCAAGTATTTTATATTTTGTATATATACGTAGATGAATACATAGAGAAACGGATAGAGAGAAATAAAGAGAGACCCAACTAAAGGACCAAACTCTAACTCTAAATATATTTTGAATATACCTGGCTCTTGAACTTGGCTCTTCACACTACTTTACATAAATTGACAACAATGGAGTTTGAGTGCATAACTCATACATATTATCACTTGGCATGAACCTAGAAAATAAAACTGCATTCATGTTTTCTGTTTATGCAACATCTAGACTTCTTTGTTTTAATGTGATTTGGTTTGATTGGAGAAAACAGAAAATGCATAAATACATGTATTTCTGTACCTGCAGACTAATTGATGAAAGACCTAATGATCTTTCCTCCTTGTGCATGTTGGTAAAGAGGAATCAAATTTTTATCTACAGTATATTGTAATATTGAGGTGCACCTTGTGATGTAATTTGACCTGGGAGTTTTATGTTTAATGTGGGTTGCATATATAATTTTCTTGATAACTTGAATTTCAGGCAAGTTGATTTGTTTCTTTAGTTTTTCTCTTACCTGTTGTATTATATATGGAGGCACATACCAGATGAACCTAGGATTCATAATAATAATGTATACACCTCATTAAAATGTTTACAGACGACGGCCAAGCATGTGGGGTTCAATTTGACACTGCCAGAAGGAGAGACACTGCAGAATACAGCATTCAGTGAAACTGACAGAAAATGGAACTGCTAGCAAATGAAAGAGATTTTATTTCTGTCAAATAACAACAAAGCAAAAGCACAAGGACAGGCCTGGATTAATGGATTTAAAGTAAAAGTGGACCTAGAACATCCAGCTGGCTTGATCCTGGATGTGGGGAAGACTGGCAGCCAACAAATCACCACCCTGTTTGTGTGTTTTACATGATTAAGCATATGGAGGGAGCATTAAATCACCCTTACCTTGCTTGACAAACTGACAGCTGCAAAACCTTTCACTTCTCTGTGCGTGTATTGATAGGAAGTGTTTCCATTTAAGAAATTAAGATTAATTGTTTAACACAAAAACATGACCACTGCCCGTGATCACAATGCATTAATAGCATCTTTTAGTGAATCCTCTGGCCTCTTAGTGCTGAGTTGATCAGTTGTATTTTCTCTGTGCAAGAAGATTTGACTTGGAAGTCAACATTATCAAACTAATTATTAGCATATATAGCTTTTAGCATTATAAAAACAATGCATCATTACAAAATGCTTTATTATTGTTTTCTCATGATTGTAAATGTATTTAGCTTTATCACTACAGTACAACAGCTGCTCATTTCAGTTAAAAGATAAGTGGCTTGTAGGTGAGCTCTTGTAACATTCTGTGAAGAGGTTTGTAGAAGTTGTGTGACGTCCATCACACTGACACATGCTGATACACTTATTCTAATGAAACATTTTTCCTTTCTATATAGGTGACAGTTTCTGCTATTTATTTAGAGCTAATTTACACAGTGGCACATGTAAACAGACAGCAGCAGATGGCAACTGAAGAGTAAGCACAGAAATGTAAAAGCTATTGGGTCTTGTTGGAATGTATTGGGGAGCTGCATGAACTGGCAAACAAGGCACAAGTTACTGTAGTGAAGCAGTTGATGAGATTAGGGCCAAAATTGATTATAGTGGTAGGAAAAATTGGCCAAGGTCAGAAATAGTTATGTTTTACATTTAGGTGTTAAAATACTTTATTAATAAGATAAACACATAATAAACAACAGATAAGACTTTAGAAACCATCTAAAATGCCTAAAGTGATTAGGAAGAGTGATGCATAGAGGAGTGAAGTAAAGATTGACAGATACAGATGTTCCTCTTATTGACCACAGCAGCACAACAACACATGTGGTGATGTTTATTTATTTTTATCTATTGTTAAATTGCGTTTGTGTACATGTATTGTTGTCACAAAAAATGTCTTCTCTAAAGGAGACAACAAATCCCTGATCCATAAAACGCTCTATAAAAATTCTCATGACTCTATTTTTCTAAAAACAGAAAACAAATGAAAGGCATTTACAGCCATCACAACACCCAAACAACAATGTGTACACTGTATTTTGGCCGAGGTATGATATTTGTGATCAATTGTCCCTTTAAAGACTTAAAGATTATTTTCAAGAAAGTGTAGCAATTAGACTGTTAGTGGTTATGTTATTACCTACACACCATGGAGCTCACAAATGGCATTGTGCTCATTGTTGCTCTCTGGTCAGTAGTCCTTCAAGTATTTGAAATGTTCTGAAAATACCCCTAGAGGAAAGAAATAAAGTAGAATTACAATGTGATGTCTGAGGCAAACAAAACTGATAAGTTATTGATGAGAGAATTATTTTGCTCAGCACATTTAGACTTCTGCAGGGGAGCCAACTTGGACAAGGGGGCTACTTTTTCCACAACTGCAACCATGGCAAAAATAAGAAATAAGATCTAGTCAAAAGTATATGATGAATTAAACACATATTTAGCTCTGCAGAATGTTGCATGTGTTGATTAATAATTCTACATTAGTGTCATATTGAAGGACACTGAATGATTTAATGGTTGTGAGAACTAACTTGAAAGTGTTAAGATCTACAAATCAAAAAATTGTTGTGATTATGTATTTATGAATGAATTGCAACTGACCAAAGACCCTTTGCACAATAACATTTATTTAGGATAAGTTAACAAAAATGTATTAAAGTGTTGTTACTGGTGTAAGTGATTTATAAAAGGAACTTTAAGGAAATGGATAATTGAGAACTGATCTGGTACAGAAAGAAAATCTATTACTGCAGTCCATCTCGTTTACTGAGGAAACATAATAAAATGTCTTTCAAAGCCTGAAGTCCAGCTGTGGATAGCTGTGCCGCAGACAATGTTGGAGAGACAGGGTGGTCGCTCATTAAAAACCTCCAATTTGCTGGGAGAAGAATGGCATTGGGCCCAAAAGGCCTCTGCAATGCTCGGGATCTGCACAGCCTTTCACAGCAGTGTCTGTGTTTGTGTGTGGGTGTATCAATTAGGGAGGCATGTTGGGTTTCTCTCTTCAAAGAGCCTAAATAATTTAACCATCAGAGATCAGATCCTATTAACCAATGTGACATCATGTCTACATTGTGGCAGTGTTGATAGAGCTGCACATTACTGGGGAAGCTAAAGAGAAACAGGGTTAAGAAAGTATGACACCACATGATGCAGCTTTGCACACTTTGTCTGACAGTGAAAGGGTATCACTGTTATAACTACAAGTATCTGATACTCGCACTCACTACTAAGGTGGGAGCGGTATAAATTGGCTCTGCTGATTCTTTAACTTCTTCCATCAAACTAGATTAGGAAGGTGAGGTGGAAGATGGACCCCTGATGTTTAATTGAAGTTTTATTAATGCAACAGAAATTCAACTGGAAAAAGAGCCGATATGACCGCAGGGCTAGTGGGGAGCCGTTCACAGTGCTGTGTTTTAAACCAATTATAGGTATTTTCCAGTGTCTTAATCTTTACATAGTTGGCAAAGAAACCTATTTTATTTGACCTTGAACATCCCTCTGTGGTTTTATACAGAGTAGCTCCCCAGTGAGAATTATATGTATTCTATAATTAATAATTCATCAGCTCATTGCTAACAGAGAGGAGTCTGGTGGAGGGACTGACACATTAGCTGTTTGGGGCAGTCTCTTCACTCAATCTTAATGAGGTGTTTATAGTTGATTATGTAACAATACTATATTCAACACTGACTGTCTACTTTTTCTTTCTAACACTGTATTTGACTCCTTCTAATTGTTGGTAGGTGGCTTCTTCTACCTCTGGACAGAGCCAGGCTTGCTGTTTCCCCCTGCTTCCAGTCTTTATGCTATGCTAAGAGTCTCCTGGTTGTAGTTTCATAATTAAGAGTGATATCATTACTGTTAGTTGTCTAATTCAAGAAAGCAAAGAAGCTAATTTCCCAAAATGTCTAACTATTCCTTTAAGTGTCGAATATCAAATTCTAAGATATGTGCCCCTTCTCCAAATATATGCCTGACAAATCAGAGAGATCCTCAGATTTCTGACCAAATCTCCTTCAAGCAAGTTCATCAGCTGGAAAAAGAGTGTTGATGCTACTGTCTGTTGCTGTTCACTAATATCTATGGATGACTTGACATGTCCGCTTGCTGGTGTTACTGGTGTCAAGTAAATTGAAAACAGGCAGGGGTAGCTGTCATAAATGTTACTGTGGTGGTTACAGAAACTATTTACTGTCTTTCCCAAGATCAAGGTTGGTGGAGCGGAGATACTCCAGTTGTCCATGCAAACACAGAGTTTTGCCAATTTACTTCACTCCGCACCAGTGAGTTCCATAAATATATATTTACACTCTCAAAACTTCTTGTAGTGTGTACATAGCCACTAAGAATTCAAACATGCAACTATACCTAGCATGTTTAAGTCATATATTCCCAAGTGATTACCAGTTGGCCATCTTTTCCATGTGTGTTCTGTGTATTTGATTAGTGGCACTATGTGCCATACTTCCTTGTAGACAGGGAAATAAGGTGTCAACAGCACTTTGCATGTTGTTGATAGAACATGCCTTCCTGCAGGATCAGACTCATTCGACTAGACCCTATTAAGTAAACCCAGAAATAGGCGGTAACAGTCTTTAGACTGACGACCCCCTTCTGCTACTGCAGCTTCAAGTCTGTATGACATTAATATTCATTTTCTTGGTTTTAACGAAGCAGGCAACAGGCATGGGGTGCCCCGGGAGCACTGCGTTTAGCATCAATGGAGATACAGTCAAACAACCAAACACAGAGGGAGGAAGTTGGCTGTCTCCTTCCCCTGGGCTCCATATTAATGAGATAACGCCACACTGCAGCCAATTACAGCCACTCCCAGACAGATGCCTTTGGTCCAAGACAACCTCCTACCATAGACTCATCCCCCACCTCCTCCAAGTCACCATTCCTTTACATGAGCATACATACATAATTTCCCCGCTGACAGAAATCCATACAGGATATACATTATGCATGTCTTTGCAGATAAAAGTCACCAACAATGGACTATATAAGGAAAAACTCAAGTGCTAAAAACCATTCAAAAAAACATCCCTTTAACTCATATCTAGATCATACATGTTAAAAACATGCATTATTTGATTCACTTGTCAATTATCCATCCGTCCATTCGCTGAACAGCTCAGGGTCATGGGGATGGGAAATGGCATCTATTCCAGCACACACTGGACAAAGGCAGTGTACGGCCCGGAGAGGTCACCCGTATATAACAAGGCTAACATATACAGACAGACCATCACACAACATGTTCACATTCACAGACAATTTTATACTGTCCAATTTACCTAACCTGCATTTTGCAGTCTGACACAGAGAGAGCATGCAAACTAAAAACACAAAACAGCTAGGGTTGAGTCGGGTTTCAAACCATGGCCTTCTTGCTGTGAGGCAACTGCCCTCAATAGTCAATCATGATTCAACAAAAGCTTCCCAACAGAGTTTGGATCATGGCTTCCAATACAGATGCCCTTATACAGCAGCCCCAAACAGAAACCCTATAAATGTTCATCTTCTAGGTGGCCAGTCTAGCATGACAAAAGATTGCAAATAAGAGTGCACTTGAAAGCACCTCAGTATTTAAAAGGCCTTGTCTAACCCATGTGAGATGGCTCATTAATTGTGCATTACAAAGCGGAGGCAGTGGAAATAATGCTACCTGCCTGGCATCACAGCAGTCCTTATATTGGATGGGGCAACTACATGGTCCTTTGAAAAGGCAGGCTTAGTGGTGTGGCTGTAAATGGGAGTAAGCAGCTGCTGTTTGCAGACTGAACTCTGAATTGAGACTGAGAGCTATAATCACTGCCCAAGCTCTTAGAAAAGGGCCTCCAAATGAACTGATGCACAGCTGCTATACAATGACCAGCAGTGTTACAGGACAAGTTGCCATGTGAACCTATTACGAGAAGGTTCTTTAAATTGTCATAGATTTCCCTTATTGTTCTTAAACCGATGCTTGCCTAAGAACTACTAATGTTTCAGCAATACGTCTCGGCTACATCTTGCATGCAATAAAAAGAGTTTTCTATGAAGCCATATGCGTACAAAGTGTTGTTTACTATTTTTTGTTTAGCATTTCAATACATTTTGGTCAAATGGACGACATGGGAAAATTGAAGCTGGAAATATTAATAATATTCTCATATACAACATATAGGGGCTGAACATTGTTAAGCAAAGACAAACTTTGCATTTTGAGTATGGAAATAAAAAAGGACTGAATCTGCCACAGTCTGGCAGCTAGCAAGTGTGTGCAGACAAAAGACTGGCCCATTTTGAGAGTGGAGGCAGACAGATACCAATAGGGTCCTGGGGACCTGAAAATCGTTGGGCTTGGCTTGTATTCAGGGTGAATCAGGGCCAGTAGTATGATGCATGGGCCCGATACAACTCAGGGGAGGGGGAGGGAGTTGCATGACTGGAATTAATTCCCTGTGATTGAGGCAATTGCCAAGGTTACTGCAGAGAATCAAACAGTGGAATGCCACAGGAAGTGTTGTTTTCAGAGGCACAGTATCCTTGGTCACAGCTCATACCAAGGAGACGCTAATGATAGCTTTATCTTGCATTTCTTTGAAAAACTCAGAAAAAGCTTTTCCCACGAGGCAAACCTATTTCTTAGGTAGGGACCATCAGAGTCTTAATTTCAAAGGAGATCTATCCAGCTCAGTCCTCTCAAGTATTTTATAATTTTGGGTGTTATAGCCACAGTAAAAAAGCACAAGCAAGGAAAGTACATTTAGATTTAACAAAACCTTTCAGAAGCCAAAATCCACACAGAATTCCTTGTTTGCAAATATACAGGATGTACCTAACCAAACCGAGTGACATGTTTTGCTAAATTACAAATGTTGGTCTCCATGATGCATCAGTATTGTAGTGTAACTATGGGTAATTACACCTTGCTGATGGTTTGTAAGGAGCTAAGGAATTGAGTGTAATAACCATAAACAGAACTCAGGCAATACAAATAGTTTCAGCCAAATGTCAATCAGATTGTAAACCTTGTGTAAATCAATTGTAAATCTGCAGTTAACGGTAAACAGATCCTATGAGTCGTATCCCCCAGATGCCCTCAGAGCTGTATTTACTGATGGCAAACAAACTAATTGCTGTATAATCTTTTAAATAATGAAGTGCTGAAATTATACTATCTAATACAGTGGTAGATAAAAACCTTAGACTATCATATACCATACCATATCTAATGCAATCCAATACAACTGTTTTGTCATAAAGTCTGCTTTTGAGATTTGTTTTGAAATTTTCAAAAGGTGTTAATTCAATTTTGTATTTTAGCATTAAGTTAGGTCATAGTTAGTGGTGGTTTTGTACTTGGCTGCATTATATTGAGAGGTGTGTCTAATATTATCCCCCCCGTCATATATGTAAATGAAAAGGTTAAACAATGATGATGTTGTCCAGTACAAGACAACCTTTAACTAAAAGCATAGTGATAAACATCTAATTGAACTGAATAATTTCTGAGAATGTCTAAAAATTGAATTGCAAAAGAATGTACAGGTGCACCTTGTAAACTGGTCACTACAGTATGCTCCATTAGTAACCTATAGTTTCTGATGTATAGCTTCCGGCCACTAGGGACAGTCATCCATGAAGGCTGCACCAAGCACCTCTCCAGTCAGTGATTGACAAAGAAAGTTCAATTAAAATTCAATCAGATGACTTGTATTGACGTTAATGGAATTCACCTGCACTGTGTTGGTAAGTAAGTGCTCGTTTTGTTTGTTCACACCTGACATTGGTGTAAATTATTTCAGCTCTTGCTGAGAAATTCACCTGTCTTCCGGTGGATTCATATTTTCAACATGAGTCCAATTAGAAACTTAGCACCAAAATGCCCTGTTTAGCTAGCCTCCAGCGAGTTATAAATTGCCTGACAACCCCGCATCAAAAACACAACCTCTGAAGTCACATCTTTAGCAACAGGTGCTGTCATCAGTTGGCCTCCCTGCCAAGAGTAACCACAATCAGACATCAGCAGCAAAGATAGTAGTAATGTTGGAGGAGACACATTAGTCCCACCGCCAGCATCAGGGGCTGTCAACACCAACGGAAGCAGTGTTTGCTTGGCAAGGCTTGTGAACGACAGCTCTTGTGGGGCAGATAAAGCAAAGATGAGAGGGAACTCAGCGGGCCAGCAGTCGGGATTAGCTGGAAGAAGAATACGGCCAGCAGCGGCTGCATGTACACAGAGGTGGCGGGTGTTTGGAGGGGAGCTACACAGATAATAGTAAAGGGACAACTCATCAGTTTCAACCAGAAAATCAGCAAAAGGATCAAACTATTTATTCAGATTCTAAGTTAAGAGGAGCTATTATGGAGCATGTCAAGAAAGCGGCTGTTCATAAAGCCTCTGAAGTCGTACAGAAAAGTGCTGACCAATCTGTGGGACCCTTTCCTTGAGAGAAAACATCTACCTTTACCAATGACCTGTTGCATTGCTGCCTTCCTAACAAATTGTACCAAGAGAATTGTTTATTTAATCACCATCAGCAGGTTTTGGCATTGACTGTACATTGCTGTCATCAGTGCAGAGCTGACTGACTCTGCTGTCATCTATGGAGTCCAACCTTGTGCGATCGATGGACTTTGAGGATTGAATAGATCAGTTTTCACTCCCAAGGTCAAGGAATAAAGTCTTCTAAAGGTAAGATCTTATTCAATGAACTATGTGCAAGGTGATACAGTTTGGTGGTTAGATGTGTGTTTATTGTGCATTATTCAGTGCTTGGTTATTTGATGTTTATCCTGGATGGTTTCTGGTTGGCTTGGTTGTGCCGATTGTGATAATAAATGAACATCAGCTCAGTTATGGATTCATCTCTCTGTGACATTTTTTTCATGAGCTGCAGTTTACACTGTCACACTAGCATGTTAGTGTGCTCAATGGTCAGTGTTATTGCTCTTTGATAGTTACCTTTGTTGCTATGAGTGGAGTAGCACTGCTTACTGCTGAAGTGGTGGTGGGCTGCAGCAGTCAGCGAGGCTATCATTTCAAACTGTGATAATGAATCTTTACACAAGTTAGATGTGCATGCTCTCCTTTTTCTTCTTTGACATTTAGTTCTAATAGTTTTCTATGGTGTGACTAGTATGATTTGAAACATGATGATTTCATTGTGTATATCTAATATAGATATAAAACAATAATTAAAAACATCTTACCTGGGTATTGTTTACAATCACCACCTATGGGCAGCAACTATGTTTGTCGGCTGTGCAGCATTTAATTGATTTAATAAGAGGACCAAAGAGACCAGGGAGGCTGTCATTACTCCACATGTCAGTATAGAGTAGATCTGAGATTCATTTTTTACATATGGGTCAACTAATACTACAAAAAGTTAGTAAACTACGTAACTTTACTTTTTGCCACCAAGAAACGAAGCAGCTGAATTTTAAGTTGCTGATTGCTAGCTCTCAACAGCATTGATCAGTTAGTTAAACAATTAAGTTAAAACCAGCAATCATTGTTTTAATGTTAGCTACACTAACTTAGAGCTCAAACGTAACCTTAACATTATAATAAAGTTATTAATATGATGCTAACATTTAACCTAAGCAGCTGAGTCTATGCGTCTTCACTACTAATTCTCATTTAATAAATCACCAGGCAAATCACCCTGTTGAGGATTGCCATGCACGTCCAGTGTAAGACTAACATTGTGGATCAGTGTATTGCTACTCCTCTTGTTTTCTCACACTCTGAGAAGTTGGTGTAGAAATTTACTTAAAGCAGAGTCCAGAACAGAGTCTACAGCTGTTATTATCTGACTAAGAGCAAGCTGTCAAGCAGCAGACTGGATTGTAGTCAGTTTGTTGTGTACATGTATATACATGATGTAGTGCCACACAGTGATTCTCAAATTGACAGCTAAGTTGTGACAGTCACGTATACTTCTGTTTAAATAATGCTTTCAGTAAACGCATCTGACTTTTTTCAATGATGACAGGATTTCTTTGAATGTGGTCATGAAGTAATAAATCCTCTTCAATGAAAGGTTGATTACTAAGTATTGTGTCACAGTAGTTATGCTACAAGCAAAAAGTAGGGTCTTAATCACACCTGAAGAGGTTGCACTACAGTTAAATCAGATTTTTTTATACATGTACAATTATGAAACAAACTGCAGAATGGGAATTACTTTGTGACAGAGTGTTACTATGCATTTAGAGCACAGTTCATCTGGTCCAAAGGAAATGGAGATCCAGCCACTTGAATGTGTGGATTCTTGACTTGGTGAGAATTACACTGCAGTAGAATTGGGATGCAGAGATACTGAGAATATCCCTACGTCAACTTCTTATTACAGAGAAGGAGTGCAAATGATCCCTAAGAACTTTAATTTGTTTTAGCAAACTGTACAGTGGAGAGAGATGAGAAATTTGGCACAGAGTGATCTGGCGGCCCCCGGGAGGTCTCAGATCTGCATATTTTTCTAATTGAGTCACATGCCTGCAAAAATACTTCATACTCCAAAAGCCATATTAAGCCATTGTGTTGTAATTTATACTTTGAAATAGTCTTTAATACATCTGAGAGCTAATTTAACCATTCTTGTTCTCAACCTGGCACCCATCTCAGTTGAACAACAAATTAACAGTCACATTTATGGGAAACAAATTGTGACTTGGAAAATGCTGGCAGTATGCCACTAACAACCAATTTGAAATGTGATAAGAGAAAGACTGCAAAAATAAACAATACTAAATGGCTCCTTTATGAAATGTAAAATTTAATATCGGAGCAATTAAAAAAAGGGACACTGTAAAATGACTGCACAGGGGTACAGTACCTGCACTGTAATTTAGATCCTCGTTCTTGCTATGTTTATATAAAATTTAGTTCTAACCATAAAAAATAAAATACAATAAATGGACCAATACATAATAACACACATTGTGCGAGGAGTGTAATTATTGTGACTTATTAATTCAATTATTATAAATTTACATGCATTTAACCAAATAACCCTTTTTATAGATAGTACAGAGAGAGTATACTTGACATCACCTAAGGGAATATACAGCACAACATAAACAGCACCAGGGCACTACTGTAGGCATTGTCTTTACACCTTTATTTTAAAAAAGAAATGCCACATCAGCCTGAGATTGTTTTGCTTGGAGTCCATAAACTATGGTAGCATTGGAATCAACTCAAAACTCCCCCTTTGGCAATGACCGTCCAACCTTGGAGAGGTCGCTTTTGCCTCTGTCCCTGAAACATCTCTGTGTCTGAGGTGTGTTCCATTTTGACAATTTGCCATTAGGTCTTAGTAAAGCAATGTGGGCAGACAGAGGCACCCTTTGCCCTTCCTGTTTCTTCCCACAAGGCGAAGAGAGGCTCCTGTCTTGTCAAGGTCAACTTCGCTTTCAAGCAGACAGCACTTCAAACTGCAGGGACTGCAGTCACCTCTGAGCCACCTAGGTGCCTCACAGAGAGCCTTGGCCCTCTGACCTCTTGCAATTACTGCCTTGAACACCACACTGCTGTTGCATCTGCAGGAGCTATAAAGACAGGAGAGATGTGTAAACAAAGAGGTGGTTTAGATGTACCACTGACAGTTTTGGCCAATTACTCATGTCTGTGGTCTGCAATCGGTTGTCTGAAAGGGGGAAAATGGGTCTGAAGTCAAACTTTATTGAAGTCCAACTACAGTAAATCCAATTTTGTTATGTGTGGCATCTATACTATTATTGCAATGTTTTGTTCAGGGTATTAAAAACAAAGCTGCTATCCATATTTCTTTTTAGTTGATAAATGCTTGATATATCCATTTGTGGGATAGTATAAAACATTGAAAACAAGTACTTGTACCTTTTTGAAGGATACATTCTCGTTAATGTAAATCTGCTTTCAATGTCAGGTTGGGTCGCACTTGCACTGGTTAACAATGCCAATAAAGTCTGTTAAATTATTTGCGCTGTATTTTTGCTCATCAAAATTAGGCATAAGCCAAAGCAGGGTTGCACTTATCAAACAAGTCTTACAGTGGTCGGTGGGCGTCGCAGTGGTAAACCCCTCCATTTACTTCAGCATAAAAATGAAACCTGTTTATGCCCAAGTACGTGTGCACATGCAACTAATTTATGCTGGAGGGTTTGTTCAGCCAATTTCATTAGGTAGTATGAAGAGTTCATAACCCTAACCTTATCTACACTGACACAATTCAATTTAGGTTACCTTGCACTCAGCTCTATGTGCACAGGGTGTACAGAAATACTACAATATGATTAATAAAACCTTAGAGATAAAAATACACAGCACAAATTAATTTATTGCAGAACATGGGCATCGTGTAGGCCTAGGTGTATCTGCAGTTGATGCACAGGTGTAAGTATGTGCAGATTAACCTTTAGTTAAATCAGGCATAGGTTAGTCATAGGTTAGTCATAGGCATCTGGATCTTTGTGGAAGATGGCGAAAAAAAAGCCGTACTTGTTCTTGGTAGTGTTGGCAGTTCTATAGCATATTCAAGCTGAAAGAGCTTGGAAAATGTTCCGGCTGGTGTGAGAAGGGTCAGGGAAGAGATGTGTATTTAAGTGCACTTCTTGATCCTGGTATCACACAGGCCTGGAAGGAGGACAAGCTGCATACAGTTATTTTCTCAGCTGATTGGATGATGCACCACAGCCTGGTGCTCTCCTGTTGAATGGCCACTGCAAAATAGTCAGTTACAGTAAAAGATGAAAAAGACTCTGTGGTGGCAGTTTCTCTGCTACAAGCCTAATGCTGTGTCTCAACTTGGATACTTCCGTTAGTACACTTACTTGCAGTACACTGTGTACAATATGTAATTTCTTATGCAGTGCGTTTTGACAGGGTAGAGTTGTTTCAAATGGCTGTTGTGCATTTTTGGAAATGAAAATCACAAAATTTGTCCACTTCTTTTTCTTCTACTTTTTAATTGTTGCTATTTAGCGGATTTCGGGAGCAGGAACACACCCCCGTTACGTCATCCACGTCACTACGCCATTTCCGCATAAATACCCTACGTAATCATCCCTCGATCACTGCGCCCCACCCGCCAGTCCCTTTTTTTGCTCGTTTTTCCTGTTCTTTCTCCCCTTTTTTCTTTTTTCTCTCGGAGGGTCCTAAAGGGGGTTCGTCGTACCCGAGTGCCACGGCGGAAGTCCCCACGAAGCTTCCCCAAACCATCATCAATATTCAAAAATTCTAAATGTACCTATGTTCAATAAATCTTTTAAACGTATCATATGGAGGG
>JAVQJL010051146.1:0-11228 GCA_036024295.1 Nannoperca obscura
ACACACACACACACACACACACACACACACACACACACACACACACACACACACACACACACACTTTTACCTACAGCTGGAGGAGATTGCAGATAAGATTGCTTTGAAATAAAATAAAATATGTCAGTAATCATTTTTAAGGTGTCGTATTTCAGCTTACTGCAAAACTCTCTGCAGAAACTTCTTCAAATGTAAATTTATCTTTAAGACTTTATACTAAGGATGGAAAAAAAGTGTTCATGTAAGACCAAAAGCTGACAGAAAACAATATTAGATGTTTTAACAGCAGTGGTGTCATGGAGTATTAAACTATATTAGGCTGGAAAATCTAATTGCAGGAAACTTTCTGCCATTAACCAGCAGAGAAACTCCACCACAACCCTTTAAACAACTTGGCAGAGTCGACATCTTTTTCCAAACTGTAGATCGTTTCAGAAGTTCCATACAGCTGCGTATAAATATATCCTCAACTTCCAACACTTCATAAACCTCAAAACATAACTCTGGTCGCTGGTTGTTTGTCATGTTGCACGTTCAAAAACGGGTGGATAAGTGAATTTACGGTTCCTACAAGCAACCGTGTGATCTCCAGAAGCACATGAAACATCTGTGATTTACTTTAACCACAAAATCTGGTTCCACAGATGAAATCAGTGTATTTAAAGTTAACAGGAGAGAATGGGACTGTTTTCTGTGAATAAAACTTAAAGAGGACAACTTCTTTTCTCTCCCAACAGTTTCCGAGCCCCAAACGTGACTGCGTCATTAATGCCAACAGTCTACATGTACATGTATATGCAATCAAACACCCCCCCACCACACCACACACACACACACACACCTTTTCCCTCCCCCTACACAGTCTGAGAAGGAAAGCAGTACCAGATGTGGAGACTTTTTTTTTCAGTGCAGTCGGGTATAAAGACCTTGCTGTTCAGACCGGGGTGACTGTGTTGCACTTCACAGATTTGGACGTCTCTTTATAGAGAGATGGAGGAGGAAGGGGCGGAAGAATAAATATACGACTGCCTCCAAACACCTTTTATGTCCCCTGGATGTGATGTGAGAAAATACTGTTTATCCCCAAACTGGCTTAACTGAGGTGAAGCTGTTGGCACAGCAATAAACCAGTCTGGAGAGGCTGCTGATGCCTGTGTTTTTACTGCTTTATTTTTTATGGGAACAGACTTAATGCACATCTCGCATGGATTTAAGAGGATGTGTGGAGGAGAAAGCTGCGCTCATATACTTAAGCCTGTGTGTTGTTTGGTATTGTCAATTTAAAGTCCACTCCAGTCATTTTATAAAAATAGCCAAATATAACACCATCTATCCTTAGACTCTTAATTTGGATAAGAGCTCCCCAAACCCTCTATGGTGTTCAATGCACCTCTAGAGCTGCAAAGTCTAAATCAATTAAATGATTAACTATGTCATTAATACAATCTTTAACGTTTGGCTGTGGTTATCATGTGGCCAGTTTCGAGCCTATTTGATAATCTACCAATATCAGACCATTACAGAGTTAAAGAAAACCAAAATTTTAAAAATTAGTCAAATTAAGTATGGGCTTTTACTCAATTATATGAGCAAAATAAATGAATAATAAAATGGTCTACCTCGGTCAGTTTGGTTTTGTGGATGCGCTCCAGCTCCCTTTGACAGGTCAGTACATTGGAAGCCAAACTACCACCTGCAACACAAGAATAAATATGTGAACACATGTACGAATATGTTTGTGTAGTGTCTGAGTTGACTGCTTTACCTTCAGGACTCTGTCTACGTTTGGAAGCTGTTTCAAAAACGAGAGAATAAAGAAAACGATACTAGTCAGAAGCGATTCAATTTGAAAGAAAAACACATTTTGCGATGTAATTAAAACAATTTCTCACCGAGTTTGGACTGGAATTTGCCCATAGTCCTGCCTGTTCGTGTGCTCAGGAAAAGTTCATAATGTCCGATCCAAGAGGGAAAACATACATAATATGTGTGAAACACTCATTTCCCAACAGGAGCACCGGGAGACTATCGCAGTGAAGTCCGCACACGGGATTTCACCGGCGAGGCGAAGCTTGAAAGTTTGACTGAGATGTTTATCAAAGAGTGTCGAGGCGCATCGAGAGGCTTCACTACTGCGCACTTCCTCCATCGACTGACTGCCTTGATGTTACTTAGCTAACAGCACAACATCGACAACTTGAGAAAGCTTCTTGTTGTGAGACATATGACTTAACTTAGCTTGTGCTGGCCATGTGTAGAGTCCTGGTAATGTTATGGTAATAAAATAATATGTAATATATTAATGATCTATTTATCTTGTGTGCATGCCTGGTGTTCAACACTCATGGCAGCAACTCAATGCATTTGGGCGTGTAGAGGTGGTCAAGAAGATCTGCTGAAGTTCAAACTGAGCATCAGAATGGGGAAGAAAGGTGATTTAAGTGACACTCAAAGTGGCGTGGTTGTTGGTACCAGACGGGCTGGTGTTTGTATTTCAGAAACTGCTGATCTGCTGCGATTTTCACGCGCACCCATCTCTAGTGTTTACAGAGAGCAACAAAAACAACAAAAAATGTATATATTGAAAATATCCAGTCAGCGGCAGTTCTGTGGAAGAAATTGCCTTGTTGATGCCAGAGGTGAGAGGAGGATGGTCAGACTGGTTCGAGCAGATAGAAAGTGACCCAAATAACCACTTGTTACAACCCAAATATGCAGAAGAGCATCTCTGATTGCACAACCCACCGAGCCTTGAATCAGAAGACCACACCTGGTGCCACTCCTGTCGGGTAAGAACAGGAAACTGAGGATACAATTCGCACAGGCTCACCAAAACTGACAATAGAAGATTGGAAAAACGTTGCCCGGTCGGCTGAGTCTACATTGTGTCTGGTGAGTGTTTCCCTGCACAAGACTGATGTCACAATACTCTGGCTCATATGAATTATGAAGATTGTGTCAGTGCTGTACAGGTGTGCGTGTGTTCAGGTGATGTGCGTTTCCCATATCACAGTCTGACACAGGGTCAGGGTCTTTCAAGAATACACATCATCACGCAACTCGGCTGAGAATGAAACAATAAACATCAAGAGGATGCTGAAACATCAAATACATCAGGTCTGCTGGGTACTACAGCATCTCATGTGTTGCCATTATTAAGCTATTTACAGCTTAATTCATAACACATTATCTATTTTAACACTGTAAAATAGATAATGTATAGGCTAATTGTTTTAAACGATCACAGACAAGAGGGATGGTAGAAATAAGCTTTTTTGTTTATTACTAAATACAAAAGTAATATTCCAATGTCGCAGCAGTGTAAAAAAAATCTTGTTTGAAATGTAGTTACAGCGGGTTTCCCTTGTATCAAATTACAACCTGTCTTCAATCTGAAGTAATGGCTGTAGTTAACAACCATTTTTTTTCTTCTTTATATTACATAAATGTACATACGTCTGTTAAAAAGCAACAGACTAGGTCCATGTCACAGTTTCTGTTAACTGCTGCCACCGACAGACTCCTTGACAGTGAGGGCGGGTGTGGGTCCTATGTGGGTCCAGATGTAGCCTTTCTCTGGTCGGATGGGGATGGTGGGGAACGGGGAGCTCCGTGACTTGAAATATTCAGAGGGGGCGTGGCACACAAACTCCAGGTACTCCATCTTTCTGGGCAGATCCTCCTCCGGACCTAACGCAAAAAAAAGGCAGTTCTTTACTTGTCACATTGAAGACGTAAAAATTGTAAAATTTTTAATTTCTCATTGCTCACCAACAATGTATGTCCCGGGATCAAACTGGTCCATTGGGCTGGCCTTGGTGGGAATCAGCCAGGTCAGTGCGGCACTCTTTTCACAGTACTGGTCCTGCACAAAGCCTCGAATCTGAGCATAGTACGGCTTCCCGTCTTCCTCATCTGTTACCTTGATCACATCTCCTGTCTGGTAGTATACACCCTGTGGATACAAATGTAAACAGAGGATGACAATGGCTCCGTCTCTCTCACATGCATCACAGGATGAAGGTTTGGCACAACACTGCAGTAATTACAGCAGAAATTGGATGAGAATATTCTTGCTTGGAAAGAATAAACACCATACCTTATAAAATACAGATTCTGATGTGATGATTGTTGCAACAGATTCTGGGGCTTTGATTGGCTGAGGAAAGTGATCACATGGGTCAAAAATAGCAATTCCTAATGCAGCAAAGAAAAAGAGAAATAACTATATAAATAGAATTTGCTGATCTGATTCATCTCTTACTCACGTTTTTGAGTTTGAATATGTGTCTTCTCCCCTTTCCCTTTGTTGACACCTTCTTCTCAGATGCAGGAGCCTTGTATTTGGTGCTTCTTAGCCGTGCAGACCTCCTGTGGATCTCCTGCTTGGACTGAAGGGCAAAGCAACACAGACCAGGTATTTAGCTGCAGTTCAGCACGATATTCTCAGCTGCCTCCATTCATTGTTTACCTATAACAAAATGTACTAGGGCTGCAACTAATGATGATCAGGTAATGGATTTGTAACTTGAGAAAATGCCCATCATAATGTCCCAGAGGCAAAGTGACGGCCTTCCAAGTGTTGTTTTATCCCCGGAAACCCCAAAGATATTCTATTTACAATGATGTAAAACAGAAAAAGGCAGCATATTTTCACATTCGAAAGCTGGAACAAGCTAATGTTTAGCATTTTTTTTATAAATTAGCTGCTTTTTATTTCTACCCTGATCTTCAGTTATTTAAATACATGCAGACACAGGCAATAGTCTTCCTAAGATGCTAATCAAAGCATCAACACTGGATCTGAAGGAAACATCCTCATATCCCAGAGACGTTACCAGGGGCCGCTGTGGCAGTTATCATTATGTACAATCTACTATACTGAGGTTCAGCTTAAGTTAGTTCTTCTTCAAATGTATAAAAACTGAGCTGTAAACGCAGCTCACATACAGGTATGTGGACTGTGTTTTAGAGTGGGTGTTCCCTTTCAAAATAACCACAGCGTACGAGACAAACATCCAATGTAAAGGGCACATTTACACACAGTAACCAACCTGCTTTCCTCCGCCATTGCTGGGCTGAATGCTGGTGGACATGGACGGTCCTGTTGCTCCGCCGATGCTGCTCTTCCCTGTGCAGTTGTTGCAGAGGATCTCTCCCTGGTTTCCTTTCTTCCACATCGACGAAGAGTTCGTCTTGCAGACGGCACAGCATGGTTTCAAACCCAGCGGCATCGTTAGTGGTCAGAAAACGACGCCAGGGCACCGGGAAATGAACGTTGACGCAGCGCGCAACAATGAGATGATGGCTGCTCGTTCAGCTGCTGCGAACTGTGTCCACAACAACACACTGACGTGACTCCTACTAATGACACGAACTGGGAGAACGATATTCACTTCCTGCGACAGGCGGACAACTAGCTGTGACATTAGGCTAATGGTGATAATCACGACAGCATCAATTTGCAGCCGGGGTTGTTTGTTTTCGAAGCCACATCGCCGCCATTGCTAACGCCTCGTCTTCTTCTTTGTGAGTTTCAACGGCAGCCGTCAACGAGCGCATCAAGTGCTTTACCGCCACCTTCTGCTCCGGAGTGTGGACCGGAGAGTACATCCTGCCCATTAATCTAGTTTGTTTGATGAGATCATATAAGTATTTACTATCTACTCCTCTTTACTGTTTCACCGATGTTTTTGTTCTGAAATGATGAATCCCAGCCATCCATGATATTTGCTAACGCCACTGTTTCTTCTTCTTTGCGATGTGGGCACAAGGTGTAGTGAAACGCCACCACTGGACTGGAGGAGACTGCGCCGTATTGAGCTGTTAATTGCTGTAGACACAATAAACTCAGCGTTAATACAAAATCACTCAGTATGACGGAACACAATACAAATACAAAATAAACACGTATTTTCGTTATAATAAACTGTCTACATATATAACTCAACTATCAACCAATGACAGGGAAAACGGGACTGCGTTGCAACAAAAGTTTCAATTGTGCAATGCATGCAAGTAACCCGAACGGGGTAGCTTGAAATATTTTAAAGGAATCACGTAGATGATCTCTTTTTTTGCTCCAAACAGAAGAAGTAATTTATAGAATCTACATTTTGTTTACAAGGAATTTAACATTTTAATCCTGTTTTATGATCACAAATACAATGTTACTATGTTGAAATGGTAAAACATTGCCTTTTGCACAAACCCTATGTTGTTGATCATTTTGATTTTCTAAACATTAAAATCAAATATATATAGACCGCCCTCTGTAACAGGACAATAATGATAATATTTGAACTTGTTTGACGACACTAAGCGTGCCTCCGCTCCAGCAGGTGGCGCTCATCCAACAGAACTTCCGCCAACTACTGTTAATGTAAACACGAAGAAGAAATGCGTCGCAGTTCAAAACAATGCTCGTGAGTTCCGCCTGTCTGCCGCCGCGTCCTCATGAAGATGTCTCAACATAATCCCGACAAAGACGAACAAACGTCAACCGACAAAAAGACGATCTCCCTCCCAATTTCCAGAGTGAGGTTGATAATGAAGAGCTCCCCCGACGTCTCCAGCATCAACCAGGACGCGCTTTTTCTCACCACAAAGGCGACAGTAAGCTGCAGTTTGATGCTAAACCGTCGGTTCGCTGCTAATTTATCAGCCGATTCGTCCGCTGCTGCTAACAGGGATTAGCTCGCTGCTAGCTTGTCGGATATCTGTAAATGTAGCCGCTCCAGTTTCCATTTGAGCTCGTGTTCCCACTTGCTGTGAGTTGCCCCCTTGCTGACCTGTCTTGTCTTGTGCCGTTGAAGGAGCTGTTTGTCCAGCACCTGGCTCTGTGCTCGTTCAACAACGGCTCCGGGAAAGAAAGCAACAGTCTGTCATACAGCGACCTGGCTCACACCGCGGAGGAGACGGAGACTTTTCACTTTCTTACAGGTGAGACCCAGACACAGCCGGATAAACCTGCAGGGGATATCAACTTGTAATGTTCTGGTCATTTACCACTGAAGCATTAGAGTAACCTGGAACCTTTCAGAACTTGTGTAAATGTGGCTCTAGTGTGGTTATAGCATACACTCAGTTTATTAGGTGCGCTTGAATACAATAGAATAGCTTTGCAATATATATAATCTTCAAGGTTACACTGTTCAGTTTTTGCTGTAACTGTTTCAGAGAGGTGTTGGTTCAACTTTGTGGTATTTTGGCTGCTGCTGTTTGTGCTATACGAAGACATTTTGTATACCCTTATTGATATAAGTGGATCTGACAAAATATAAAAGACGCCTCTCAGTATAACACAGTACAATTCGACAGCACCATAAACTACATACTCCAAAAACGCCCATAAAGTTGAATCACCATCTCTCTAAAACAGATTCACCAAAACCAGAACATTTAAACCTAATGAAGGTAGCATAAATGACAGGAGGTACCTGAATTTGTCAAGTATTTACATTTTTGACATTCTTGTCTGGTTATTTTATTTAGTTTTCCATTAAATGTATTATGTTACTATATTACATGATGTATGGGTATTGTCATATAGAACTGCATATACTGTGATAGTGGAGGCCTTGTCTTCCAGCTCCAAATGATAAGGTTGGATGAGTCCAACCAGTTTTTTATTCGGTGAACTGTAATTGAACATTTTAATTTCACTGTAATAAACCTTTCAGTGTTTAGTTCTGGCTCTCCATAAATACTTTCTTCAGCACAGACCTCTTTGTTCTTGCTTGCAATAATCAGAAATGTTATTGTTGCTGTAATCTTTTTTTTATTTTTGTTGTTTTCTGCAGAAGGTTTGTTTGTAGGTGTGCATTCTGCTGAGGAAAGCTCCTGTTTACTGTGTGGTTGTATTTTGATTGGCCCAGTCGTGATTTAAATACTTGTCGCCACATCTGAAGGTCAAATTTTGTGTCGCTCCAGGGACAAAATTAGCTTTCAAGATCTATTTCCAGAACCATTTGTAACCCATTCAGAAGCTGTGAACACACTTTCACAGAAGCTCACGGCTCGACAAGTTGTGATCGTCAGGGATGGTGCGGTACAGCTACAGTAAGAGGACAAGTAGCGGCTGTAAGAACGAGTTTAACATGGTGTACTATTCTTTTTAATCGACAGATATCCTGCCCAAGAAGATCTTGGCTCGAGACTACCTCAAGTCATTGGAGCAAATGCAAGAAGAAGAAGCTGACTTTTAAAAAGGACACTGGCTGAATTTCATGTCTGGACAGATGTTATCAAATGTACGTTGAGAGCAAAATGACTGGCACAAGAAACACCCTGAACTTTCCTTAATGCTTTTAAATACATTGACAGAGTTCAGCTGTAGGGCTCACAGGTAAAGTTAGTGGACAGGGGATTGAAAGTAAAGCCACAAAAGGGCAAATGTAAAATCAAATGAAGACTCTGAGATCACAAGAACACACAGAGTCATAGAGGGACATAGGTGTTTTATCATAAGTCTGAAATAAATACTTTATGCCAGAAATCTACATCTACACTGGCCTAAACAAAGGAGCTTTAGATTAATCATCCCTTAAGATCCCCCCTACAAATATTTTTGTGTAGGCTAAAGTACTGTTGTTGCTAATTGATGGTGCACTTGAATTGTAGATGTTGAACTCAGGAGGAACAGCTCCTGAGCTGTTATTGACTTTAAAATATGATCGGGTGAATACTTTATTTTAAAGATGCCGTCAAACATTTATTTTCAAAGTGAAATGTGGTGATGTTACTGATTCTGAGTTATACAGCATAGTTTTTTTTGTCATGTTTGAGCTTAGTAGAGTTAGTTTCTCATAAATACTTGAAAGTAGTTTGAACTAATCAAAAGTACAAATACCTCCTTCTTTTTCCAGCTTAACTACAAAGCAACCGAACATGCTGTGTCTTTCCAAATGAAAACTCACACTCAGCCTAACAGATGCGACTATTTAAAGTGTATATAACAGTTGACCACCTTACAAAGCATCTTCCTCGTGAACTTACAAATGCATTGTTTAGATTTGATATTAAAATAAAGATTCATGCTGTCTGATATTCGTGTGGCACCACATGCATTTCACACCACAACCTCGGAGTGAAAAGACGTGTGAAAGTGAAGTTTATGAATGATGACTGACAAAGCTTCATGAGTTTGTTGCGGTTTTTACTCGAGGCCGTTGGTGTGACCGTGAAATCTCCACGTGGAACACGTTTTGAAACGAGATATAACGGCTAAATCTCCCTGATAATGTGAGGTTTGTTTTATTTTTGCTGATTCCAGGTCACATGTTACTTCAGTAGGTGTTTTGATGACAAGGTGCATATTGTGTGTTTAGTCTTCATTATACAGACTAACATAATCCTGAGCATGCATACATTAGCTACATTGTTGTACAATACATATGTGTATAAATACAGTTCGAATAAGGGAAGAAAAAGAGGCAACAGGTGCTTCTCATCACTGTTGAAAGAGTTTGTTGAGTCGAAGCTGCGTGTTAAGCAGAGTCTTCTCTAAAGTAGAAAAATGCTTCTCCAGGACGTTTGCCAAGTGCTCTCTTCCATCTATGGCGTTCCCCGTGTTGGCAAGATGCTCCTTCATGCTGAAACAGATGAAGCACCATGTCTGACACAATTACGCACATTTACTCTGCATAAGATTTCCTTTTTTTCCTTTTTCAAAATGCACAACTTTCCAAGAGTCATGGGTTTGTTCTATCGCATCTAACCGAGAGAACAAACCCATGACTCTCTACAACCGTTCGAGTGCCAGAGTCTCGTCTCGGCCAGATGTCCCGATAGAAAACAGTTGAAATGACTCAGCTGCTTGTCTGGATGGTGTTTCCACTCTGTCTGCTTTAGCATCCAAACAGTGTCGGGTTTGAGCCAAACAAGCAACACTGATTCAGGAATACTCCAATAGCCGGCCTTATATGTATAATATGCAACAACAGAAAGCCAAACCACTGATCCCCCACTCGTTCAGTCACTCCACTTCAGTTTAAAATGTTCAGTTTGTGGAGCTCATAACGTTTGATTAAGAGAATGGCTTTTCAACTGTAAGGAAACTTTCAAGACTTTCCCGCCCCGATCATTTTCAAACAACCACTTATGTTATTGAATCCATTAAATGGCCAGTGGACCTTTGTTTCTCACCTTGTGATGACCCCCTGCTCCTTCCCCTCTTTCCTCCTCTCCTCCAGAGAGACAAACACCTTCTCCATGGTCTGCATAGTTTCCACCACGCTCCGGTGGTCTGAGAGGATCCCCTGGACCTCCTCTTTGGCTTGATGGTCGTAGGAGCTCCCTCCCTCCTCCATCCCGCTGGAGGTGGAGACAGCCTGCAGGGCTGCCCTGTTCTGGAGAACGAGCAGACGGGACCTGGCGAACTCCTCGGGCCCCGCTATGTTTTCCCAGCAGATTGGAGAGGATGGTGGTAACCAGAAGCGCTGGGTGCAGTTGACTGGTTTTCCTGGGGTCTCTGTTACAAAGGGGCTGTCAGCAGGGAAGCTGTGAAGCAGGTGCAGAAAAGGTAACCCAGAGCCCCACTCCGAGTCCTCGAGGTCCGGTTCCCCGGACTCTTGTTCGGGGGGGAAAGTAAGAAGAGGCCCTGCTGCACCTGCACCCTCTGCTGGGAAGCAAACCCCCAACAGGAGGGAGCAGGACAGACAGAGCACGGCCCTGCTCACTGCCCTCTGGAGCATCTCCAAACTGTCTGAAACGTGACGTATCAGGCTCGGTTAGACATGTGGAGCAGTATTCATAGTGAAACACACACACACACACACACACGCACACAACCACAGCGGTAATGGTTGGAAAGTCAATTTGCTGGCACCATGACAGAACTTATCCACTAAACATGTTTTCCCACTGTGGTCTTTTCCTGTAACAAAGCGTTTGTTTTATTCACACAATCTCCCCTCTCCTCTCACAAAAAGAAAACTAGACTAATGCATTTCATCTTATTTATATATCTATAACACGAGACCTTTTTTTCGTGAGCCATAATAATGAAATCATCAAAACATACATTTCAACTAATTATTTATAAAGTTAAGAATAACAGTGAGACTGACATAAAACTGTGAATACACGCAAAGTGGGATTTCACCATTAAAAATTAAAGCTGCAAGCAGCATTGAAGGGCCCTCGCCAAATGTGCGCAGGTCAGGGCATGCTGCAGTCGAAGCGTGCTGCAGCAACCACATAAAGCACTTGAGAGGACAGCGAATGCG